>NAVB01002274.1:0-21376 GCA_002179805.1 Acanthamoeba lenticulata | reverse complement strand
AAGGGTCGAGCAGCGCGTCGGACGAGGTGGAAGCAAGCGCGTCGCTCCCCAAGTTCTTGGTCATCTTGGTGATCTTGGCCGGGATGTAAAGGTAGGCCGCGAATTGAAGGAAGGAGGTCATGAGCTCCTTTTGTCGGTCGGCATCGATGAAAAGCAATTCAAAGGTGTGTAGAATGAGAATGAATTGCTCGAACACCAAGAAGTAGGTGAAAAAGTTGTTCGAGGTCTGAGTAGCGTCAATGAGGAGGAGAGGCGACAGAAGGAAGACCACAGCAGCTGGTACAAGAGAATAGGCGAGAGGCGGCCGAAGGAGCGCGGCTAAGGGCGAGGCCAAAGAAGTAGGCGCAACTCGCGGTTTCATTTGTGGCAACACCACTCGATGCACGAAGAAAGGGAACGCCACCAGGCCCAACAAGTACGCCAACCAGCCCCACATCTTGCGCTAACACGTTCTGCGTGTTCTTTTCTGCGTGTTCTTTTTGCTGGCAACAGCCAGAAATTAATGATAGCCCCGGTTGTCCGTTCTCACACCGTCCCGGAGCGCTGGCGTGCTTCGCAACAGACGAACGAACCAGGCAAGGACCTGGACGTTTTTAAACTCTCGGCAGGGCTGCGCTGCAGTGCAAGGTTTACTTCCATCGGGTGAAAAATGTTACGGCAAACGCTCACCTCTGCGCTGTTTGCGAGGCAGAAAATACACTGGCCTGGGGCGAGTGACGTCAGCACCTTCCAAAAGCGGTTTCCTCCACCAACCGCATCTTGGACACCAACTTTGACCAAAAAGGAAGGGGGTACCTCTTGGCCTGAACGAACACTTACACGTTAGGCAGCGCTGCTTTGCCAACCCTCGCCAATATCCACATCAGCTACAGATGGTTCGTTTCACTTAGCTCTCCTCGTGCTGGTCTGCTTCGCTAACCACAACTCGAACAGGAATTTCTCAGCCAGGAGCAGATCGCCGAGTATCAGGGGGTGTTCGCCCTCATGGACAAGGAGGGTCGCGGAACCGTCGATTTCGAAGTCTTGAAGACCGCTATGATGGCTTTGAGTGCGTTTTCCTCGGCTGGTGCAGATCTGGAGGGGGACTTAACAACTTCACCAATTTCACAGGGATGCACCCCAAGGACAGTGAAATCCGTAACATGATCAAGGAAGCTGACGTGTCTAAGACGGGTACCATCGACTTCACCGAGTTTGTTGGTGTGCTGACCAGGTACGGAATTGCTCTTCAACAATCCATCCCCTGCGTCTTTTCACCAACTGCCGGAACAGGAAACTGGGCAAGATGGACAATGAGGAAACCATCCTTAAGGCTTTCAACACTTTCGATCTGAATGACTCCGGAAGCTTGAACGTGGAGGAGCTTCGCACTTCTCTCTCTTCTCTCGGCGACAAGCTGTCGGACAAAGAGGTAGGTGTACTCTTTGTGGTGTTGCTGCTGCTACCCGACGGGTGACTGAAGGCACTACCCTCACAGCTCAGGGAGATGTTCGCCATCGGCGCCGATCCCAGTGGCAACTTCGACTACGAGAAGTTCGTGCGGGTGATGGTTGGCAAGAGCAGCTAAGCGCCCATTGTACTTGTCATTGCGCTGCCAGGCCCAGACACTGGCGCAGCAGGAAATAGCGGAAGAAAACCAAAAATATAAAGAAAATCTTTCCCGCTCCTGCCTGCTACTCGACCTGCGTTTGTTTGCCTGCGTGCATCGTGCAAAGCACTCACTCAATCATGATTCTCTTTTTGTTTTCCACCCTGCCAAACGATGGCGCATATGACTGAGACCAAGAAGATCGTGCTCGAGGAGTGGACAGTGGTTGTCCGAGTCGACTCGACAGCACCCGGCAAGATCTCGATCGAACTCGGCTACGCTTCAGATGAACCTTTGTCCCTGTGTGCCGAAGTCTCTTCTGTATCCAAGGTGCGTCCATTGCAGCAGCAGGGACACTACTACTTTGCAAACACTTCTGCTGCAACAGATTACTCTGTGCGTTGCTGCCGTGCCGGAGGGACCTTCTGGCCAGCGCGGCAAAAGGTTTCTCAGCGCCATTTGCGCACCTTCCAGAGTGGCCACGACTCAACGCACTACGCGCCACTCCTTCAGGAAGTCCTGCTGGGAGCGAGAGGGCGAAACACAAAGCGATGACGAGGACTTAGACTACGCGTACGATCGGCAAACCAAGCTCGCAAGAACCTCGACTTCGGCACAACGCCTCGACTACCCTGTACAGTAATTCATCTTCTTGTGGCGCTCGCGTGCTCCGACTGATGCACATATTTCTTCTAGGGCGTTAGCTGGTTGTCTATGCTTCCGGCCGAGATACTAATGCATATGCTACACTTTTTACCCCCTTTGGACCTCGTCAAGCGGTGCGTGTGTTCCTTCCTGTCGCTCACAACTCGGTCGTCGCGACTGAGTGCTCGTGACTAGGATTCAGTTGGTCTCCCACGCGTGGCGGGATGTGTGCAATGACGAAACGTTTTGGCGTGCCGTCTATGGCCGCCACGTAGGCAGTTTGGACTACTACCGCCGTACGTGAACCACCAGATTCATATAAAAAGCTTAGTGTGCTGACCTACTGTACAGCCAAACGTGGGTGGAAGGAGGTGTGCATGCACCCTCTTGAGAGGTTATGCAGGCACGTAGAGCAGTGCAAAGATGCCCAGCGCAAGAAGTTCGAATTCTACCAGTGGAAGCACTTCTTCCTGCTGTGCAAGAAGGGCCACAGCAAGTTGGTAGAGACTATGCTCACGTCTCGCGAGGGTACATCGTAAACGAGTATCTCTTCAGGTTGATCGTTTCTAAATCGTGCAATTATGCCACGCAGTCTATCTGAGCATGAATGTGCAAGACAAGCATTCAGAATGCACGGCGCTGATGGTTGCCTCCATGAAGGGGCGCACAGACGTGGTGGCTACGCTTTGTGCCAGAGGCGCTCTCATGGGTATGATGCTTTCTACGTGTTCCTCGCTTCGGTTGTCCCTTGAAACTGCTTCGCTCACGTGTTACGTTAAACTCAAGACATGACCGATCGCCACGGTATCACGGCGCTCATGTATGCCGCGCGAGAGGGACACTTGACGACGCTACAAACCTTGCTTGCTGCTGGTGCAGACTGTAACGCCAAGACAAACAACGGCAGCACTTGCTTAATGATCGCGGCTAAGGTAAGCTATTTCCAAACACTCACCTCTGTCCAAACGTACGTTACGAGCAGGACCAACGCAGACCGTTCCTGTCGCAGGAGGGCTTCCACGAAGTTGTTTCGTGCCTTTTGCGTCATGGTGCACGCGACGACAGCAACCAGAACGGGAGCACGGCACTCACATTCGCCGCCGAGAAGGCCCGGAGCGAGGTGGTGGAGGTGATGTTAAAGCACAACGCCGATGTCAACGCCAGAACCAACAAGCGAGGCATCACTCCGCTCATCTTCGCGGTGAAGGCCCGAGACCTTAGGACCGCCAGAATGCTGCTAGAGCACGGAGCGAAGGTGGACGTGCAGACGCTGCGCACCAAGTACACGGCGTTGATAGCTGCCGTGCGAAACAACGACGAGGTACTGGCGGCTCCCTTTTCTTAGCTAAGCTCTGGCTAAGCAATCTCTTCTGACGTCGCTACAAGGCCATGGTGCGTCTTCTGCTCGAGTTCAAGGCCAACCCCAACTTGAAGAGCCACGTGGTAAGTGCCCCACACAAAGCTTACGGTAATAGAATGGCAACCTCACCAAGCGCCGCTGCTACAAACAGGGGCATGATGCGTTCAACTACGCGGAGGACGACATGACCGAAGTACTCCTTCAGTATGCGGGAAGCAACTAACTAGTAGTGAGGGAGCAGATGCTCTTCTCGTCAACTTTCTTCTTTTGTCTACGGTCGTTGGTTCAATACATCGCTGCCACCGCGACTGACGCTGTCGCTGCCGTATCGTTTTCGTGCGATGCGTTCGATTCGCTCCATCTGCTCTTGTGTGAGCCCGGCGGCCGTGGGGAGAGCCCCCAGGGCGGCCCAGTGCTTGGCCAAGTACTCGAGGGTGTACTTGGCCAGGTCAGGCGCCTTGATCTGGACGGCGAGGAGGTGCAGCTGGACGGCGTTCTCGCCATCCACGTAGCCGATGATCTTGCGCTCGCAGAGGTACTTAAGTCGTTCCAGCTGGTACTGGTCCGCCACTTGCAGCAGATCGACGAGGCCCTCAGCCTGCATGAAGACTTGCCCTACATGCCGGAAGAAGAGCGCGCACCAAATGTCAAGAAGGCGGAAGCTGACGCTCTCACAACAAGGTACGGACGGCACCGGTGTACAAGAACTCGAGGAGCGCGTAGAACGTGGCGTGCTCAATGCTGTCGATCACCACTACCCCGCTGTGGGCCTCTCTCATCCCTGCACCACCGCCATCTCAGCCGCGTGTGTTCGATGATCATCACGTGGAAAGAGGGCCGCACCTGAACGAAGCAGCGCTTGAATGGGCGCGCATCGTGCAGAGAGGATGTTCTTGTGGGCCCGAATCTGCTTGTCGTTCTCTCTCGGGAAGACAAAGGTGACATCGCTCAGCGACGGGTCGTCAAGTAGACCCTTGAAGTCGTCGACGAGTGTGTTGGGCGCTCCACCATGTCCGTCGACTTGGGGGAACCGCATCGTCAACAACACTTTGGCCAAGAAAAGAAGAAGAGGAATGGATAGAACAAAGAAAGGGTACCGTGGTGGTAGATGAAGAGGTCGTTGAAGCAAAAGTGGAAGATGTTACATCCGGCAAACGAGTACAAGTGATCTCCATAGGCCACCAGCGAGTGGTAGGCTCGCTCGCTAACGCCTTCTGACGTCGCCATGCGCTGCCAGCGCCCGCTCTCTACGCGACATAGAACCGTGAGGACCTTCGTCGACAACATCATGGCAGCGCATGGCGACGTGAGAACGCACCAAAATGAAAGACGAGGAGGTCCTTGAAGGAGAAAACGTTGTCACGGCCGGCAAATATCCACATGCCGCCGCGCCACACGCACGCGCCGTGGCCCCACCGTGGCCGCGGACCCGACCCCTCCGACTGCACGAGTGACCACGTCTCCGTGCCTGAAGAGGACCTCAACATAAGCCACCAGCAACAAGATCACCCAGAAAGAAGCAATGGCAACGGTACTGAATCGGTACTCGACGATCTCGTTGAAGGACTTCTTGCCACCGAAGACGTACATGGAACCGCCGTGCACTACGGCTGTATGGTGATATCTGCTCACCTCACATGGGCCATAGGCATGAACACTTGTGCAGCAACGTGTACAGCCTTTTGGTCAACAAGAAATAGGGACGTACCGGTCCTTGGGGATGATGCCCTTGGTCTTGACTTTGCGCCACTGCCGCGTGAGGAAGCTGAACTCGTAGAGGTCGTTGCACTCGAACCCGTCCTTGTCGTAGCCCCCAAAGACGTACATGGAGTAGCGATGCACCACCGCCGAGTGGCCATAACGCGGCGAGGGAGCTTTGTTGGCTGGCAACACCACCGACCAGTGGCCCTCGTCTTGTACAAGACATGTAGCAAGTCAGAAGACAGTGGCCCTTCATATTCGTCAAGTGTGAAGCAAGCAAGCAAGCAGGAGTACTGAGATCGAAACAGTGGAGGTCGTTGTAGTAGCCGTTGGAGGTGCCGCCAAAGACATACATGCAGCCCTCATACATGACTGCGCTATGAAAATGTCGTCCAGCAGGCGCGCCCTCGGCCTCGATGCGGCCCCACTTCTTGGTTTCTGTGCGGTGCAGCCCCACCAGGTGTATCGACGTCAACAACAACAAGAAGAAGGCGAGTAGAAGTTGCAGAAGAAGAAGAGCGCTTACCAAAGTTGTAGTGCCAGAGGTCGCGAAGAAAGGTGCCTGTCGGGTCGGAGCCGCCCCACACGAGGAGAACGCCGCCACCGCGTTCCTCCACGACTGCCGTGTGGCCGTAGCGCTCCCCAGGCCACTCGCTGCCTTGGTGTGGCTTCAGCTCCTCGAAGCCATCTGTCGAGGGGCCAGCATCAGCAGCCAAGTAGCAAGGAGGAGAGGAACGAGAATGGTGCGCACACCTTTCTTCTTGGCCTTGTGCGGTCGGTGCAACGGCTTCTTGGCCTTCGAGGCAGTCGCCTTTTGCTGTTGCTGTTGTGCAGAGCGGCGCAGACCCGCCACGCTCAGAAAGGGAGCAAAGTCCACCATCACCGTCGTGGTGGTTTCAACTCGTCGCCCCAGCGCCTCTTTTTCGTGCCGATCGCAGGGCAAGTACCGCTCCTCTTCTTCCTCCTGCTCCCACCCACCGAGGGGGGCACGCCGACGTGCTTCGTCCTTCGCCCCCTCTTCTTCCATTATTAAATTCTTTTCGAAACAGAACAAAAGAAATAAAATTTTATTTATTTCTGCGCTTCGCTGGAGACCGCACTGTCGCTGTTCTCCCCGTCATTGTTATCGTCATCGTCATCATCGGTATCGTCGTCGTCGTCCTTTACGAACTCGTCTACGGGAGTGAGGCAGCCGGTCACAAGGCTCAGGACGTACTTGGCGCTACCGTCCTCCGTCCATAGATGGAGGTATTGGCTGCGGCGGCCCTGCCCCGTCTTCAGCCAGCACGGCGTAGGGTTGGCTTGGCCGGGCAGCGTCAACGAGCCCAGGCCCGACGATCCAAAAGAGCCTTCCTTGTCCAGTTCGCCTTCCCAGCGCGCGCCATTCGGGAACGTAAACTTGGCCTGGTCGTCCACTTCGGGTGAGCGTGTAGAATGCTTCTGGAGGCAAGTAGCAGATAAACACACCGAATGACCCAGCATCTGATGTAAGATTATCAAGCCCTCGAAGCGAACGCCAGAGCGCCACTCCCGAGAGCCCAGGCCAAGCGGGAAGGCCTCTTCGCTGTCAAACATCCTTTGGGAAACAGTGAGCAGCAGAGGGATGGCTTCAAACAGGCGGACTACAAACCCTTGATAGATGTGCTGATCCGCAGGACTCTTCCATCCTGAGTACTTGACCCCATTCGCTACGCTTCCATCACGGATGAACCCCTCTACCAAACTAGGGCGGTCCTCGAAGAAGCACGCATAGCTACTCGTGTAGAGAAGACGAGCTACGACTGTCAGTCCAACAACATCCCCTTTCCCTCCCCCAACACAGTGTCCACCACGCACCAGCCATAGCCCGTGAAAGAGGGCGCGTAGAGCTTGAGGCAGAAGAGCGCCGTGTGGTTTTCCCGGTCGGCCCAAGCCTCGGCAAAGGTGAGCCTCGGGTGCGGCTCTTCGACGGCCCAGCGCGAGACCTCGTCCACGGCCTCACCTCGTCGGGCCATGACGTGGAGGCTGCCGTTGTGCTTCACCATTTTGTAGTGCTTGTACGAGCTAGGGATGCCATGGAGATGTCAACAAACAAGCAAAGAGACTACGCGCAAGCGTCATGGCGGCGTCGAGGAGGAAACACACAGCGAGGTCGAGCGTTCCACGGCGGGGTCGGTGCGGCACTGGTCACACAAGCCCACGAAGCAGCCACGGCCCAAGCACGTCTGGCAGTACCAGCTTCATACCCCCATCCCCAACGACGCCGATGAGAGACGAGGCCTTCCCCCGGGGGGAGGTCGGTGGCCTCGTACGTGGACTCTGCCTCGTTGCAGACCAGGCATGGCTGCTTGTCGACCACCAGCTGCATCGTGTGGTCGTCCTTGTGCTTGGTCTTGCCGTCGTCCTCTTGGCTGACCTCCTCGTGTTCTGCCACCTCCTCGGCCTCCTCGGTGGCGGCCTGCTCCGGGCCTGCTTGCTCCGCCACGGCCTCTTTCTCCACTCCTTCAACACCATCGTCGTCGTCGTCGTCATCATCCTCGCCTTCATCCGCATCTTGATCCTTCTCTTCAGCATCGCCGTCACCATTTTCATCGTCGTCTTCATCGTCACTGACGTCGGAAAAGAAATTCCAGAAGTTGGTCTCGCTGATGACCGACCGGCCCTTGCCTCGGCACTGCACGCACACGACCGTGTGCTCCGGGCACTCGATGCAGCGCCACCAGGGCGTGGCCAGCACATGGTTGCACTCGCTGCAGCACACCGGGTTGAGCGCGCCCCAGCGATCGCCCACGAGCTGCTCGACCACAAACCTCTTGGAGCGGACCACCGTCATCACCTCGCCCTCCTTGGACAGCTCTTCGGGCCACATCATGTACTTCCTGAGGCCAACGTTGGCCATTCCCCACGTCAGCGTCAACTACACAAGAAGAGACCGAGATCTCAGAGACGCACTGCTGGAGGAGGTCGACGAGCGGTCCCGCGTAGGTCGTGTAGGCCGCCTGGAGGGCCGGGATGACAAAGGTCCGCAGGCGGCGCCAGAGGAAGGGCTCCCAGAAGGCGCGGGTCGTGGTCGCGTGCTCGTACGCCGCACGACACAGGAGCATGAGCTCGAGGGCCTGGGCATACGAGTCGTAAGCGTGGGGCAGCACAAAGTGGAAAACCACTTCCTTTGGAATGGGAGGAAGCTCCACTTCAACGTCGTTATGTGTGGCTTTCGCAGACATGGTGGAGTTGCGAAGAGGCCACAAAGGGGGCTTGGACTTGTGGGTAATAAAAAGGCATTTAACTGCACAGGACCCAAAGAGAAAAGCTCCAGAAGGGATGCGATTGGTCCATGCACGAGCATCCCTTATGGACATCTTCTTGTGGAACAAAAGGAGAAGGGACGGCGGAAGGTGCGGGTTGTCTGGGAGGAGGCTTTCACGAAGTAGCACCCGTATCCATTGGCCCTTCTCCCCATCCCCGTGGCCAGTCTAGCAGCCTCTTCATCGCGTGGTCAGCCTGTTGCCTTCTCTGCTTGCGGCCAAGGCGGATAAAAAAGCAAGAAAGAAAGAAAAGGCTTCCGTCGTCGATTTGGCCATCAATAGTTGGGCTAGTGCGCACCACAAACCGAACTGCCGCGCATGACCACCAACTTCTTTGGTGCTCAACTCCCGTATATGCCAAGCTTGTCTACGGCCACCTGGGCAATACCACCAACCGCTTGGCAACACGTGCGCCGCTATTTGCCCGAGGGGTCTCTCCTTCGTCTGGCCGCAGTAAAACTTTGGCGAGCAAGATGGAAGAACGCAGCACGTTGCCAGCGTTCAATCTTACTGTGGTTTTAAAAGACAGATTCGAGGCAGGGCCTCACGTAAAATCATGGTGCCGCCTCCCACACCGCCCCCACCTCTCTGACTGCGATGATTTTTGATTCTTTTGGAAAAAGAAAGATTAAGGTGTCCTTATGCTCACACTGTTCTTTATGCACCCATCTTCTTCGCTCTTTGATTTATTTCATTATTTAAGTTTTATTTATTCAATAAATAAAAGGGCATCAAAAGGGGTCCTCGTCCCTACGTTGCGTTCCTGAGGAACTCACACACGCGGTTCTTTGTGCTCAGGTTACGCCGTGTGCTTGTGCAGCGAAGCAACGAGCGAGTCGCGAAGCAGGCCGTCTACTCGGCCTACCAGGCCTTCTGCAAGGCCAACGCCTTCGAACCGACGACCGCGTCCTCGTTTGGCCGCCTCGTGTGCGAGGTTCGTCCTGCAGAGCCTTTTGTTTAAACTATTTCAGGCATGATTTCTGCTTATCTCTGTTGCATTCTTTGCATTGTTGTATGCACCAAAACAGACCTTCCCCGAGGCGCGCAGCTGGCGGTCGCGCAGCAAGCAGCAGGGCAGCGCGGGCGAGATGTTTTATCTCAACATCGCCTTTGCCTCTGATGCGGCATCATCATCATCGTCGTCATCGTCTTCTTCCTCCACCTCAACGCCTGCGAAAGGGACGGGCCACCGCCTGATCAAGCGCGCAGGCGCGGTGGCACCCCGAGCACGCACATCACCGCCGCTTGCTGAGACCCAATCCTCAGTCTCGCCCGTCACTACGGCCGCAACCACGACCACAGCCACGGCAGTCACCACAGCCACGACAACGGCCACGGCCACGGCCACGACAACGGCCACAGCCACGGCAGTCACCACAGCCACGACCACGACAACGGCCACGGCCACGCGACCGCCCAAGCCGATGGCCACGCCCACGCGCGCTGCAGTGACGACGCCTCCCACAGCGTCGGCCTGTGCTGCAACACAGCACCACCACAGCCCGCTTTCGTCGGACTCCTCGGGCGGGCTCTCGTCCTCGTCGCCGATGTCGCCCTACTACCCCTTGTCGTCCTCCTCTTCCTCCTCGTCTTCGTCCTTTTCCTTGTCCTCGTCGCAGTCGCCCGAGTCGTCGAGCAGCTCCTCCACGCCCACCTGGCAGCCATCCGCCTTCCTCCCGTCGTCCTCATTGTTGTCGACGTCGCCGTGGCCGGAAATGTCGACGACGTCGACGACGCCGACGACGATGCCGATGGCGTGGACGTCCCTGATCTCGTCGACGGGGCCGGGCTGGCCCCCGACGCAGCAACCGGCCCGCATGTACACGCACGACCAGCGCGTGCTGGCGGCGTGGGTCGAGAACGCCGAGATCGCGTCGCCGGCCGAGGAGGACGAGCACGACGACAACGGCGGCCAATCCACCAACGACTTTTGGTGGACGCAGCGGCAGCGGAAGCAGCAGCGACGCGTGCGCGCCCGGATGTCGACGACGCCGACCAATTTGTGGACTTGCGAATCGGAACTGCACAGCCTCGAAGTGCTCCACGCCTTTGTCGACGTTTATCAGCACCACATCTGGATCAGCTGGTGCGCCCCTTCGTTTTCGTTCTTTCGTCGTTTTCGTTTTCGTTCTTTTGTCGTTTTAACACCTCAACTATTTGATGAATGTTCAGTCCGATCAACCCGGGCTGCTTCGACTTTGAGACGCTGCGGCACATCTGCCTGAGCGAGGAGGGCCGCCTGGAGCGAAGTCCCGTGTCCCTCAACATCTTCATCGCTCTCAGCCTCGGTGCGTCGTCGTAATCGCCATCATCATTCCCCCAAGGACTTAGGCTCACAATTTCTCTTTCCTTTTCTTTCTTTCCTTTTCTTTCTCTCGTGGCCTGCACAGGCGCCACCTACGCCGGCGACCTCCAGCGCGGCCGCGAGTTTTGGATGATCGCCAGGTTCGCATCGCACACGCGGACCGCACACACGCGCGCAGAGATGACGAACTTGTGTGGTGGACACACGCGTGCAGGGAGCACTTGGGCTACGTGTTTGACCAGTCGAGCTACGACGTGGCCTGCACGCTGCGGCTCATGGCCCGCGCGGCCCATGTGTTCTCGCGGACCGAGCAGGAGGGCCGCGAGAAGGCGGCCTACTACTTTGCGCTCGCCCGCCAGATCTTTGCCGCCGTGGGCTCCGTTCAGGACGAGAACTACATCATGGCCGACAAGTGCGACGCCCTTTACCACCGCGCCGCGCCGCCCGACCCCGACGAGGCCCTCGGCCGCATGGTCCGCCCTCTCGCCTCTCGCGCGTGTGTGCGCGTGTGTGCGCGTTTCATGGGCTGACACCGCACACACGCGCGTATTCGTACACAGATGCGATGCAACCCGCGGCCGCGGTGGCGGCAGACGTGGCGGCTGAACGACTACCAGTTCCTGCAGTGCAAGTACGGGCGCGTGGCCGAGGGCCTGCGCGACCACCTGTGGCACGCCTTTGCCGGCCTCCGTGCGGCCCTGCAGGCCCGCGATGCCGGCGCGACGCCCGCGGCCGCGCTCCAGGCCCAGTTCCAGGACGTGGCCGCCCGCGTGGCCGGGCTCGAGGCCAGCCTCGAGCATGAGCTCGGCGGCGAACACTTCACGGCGTCGCGCCACGTCGTGGCCTACCAGCGCACGTTCCTCCTCTTCATGCGAGCCTGTTGCGCCCACCACCTCGGCTCGGCCGACCGCGCGCTCTTTCTCACCGGCGCCCTCCTGACCCACCTCGGCTCCTTCAATCCCGGTACGCACGCACGCCCGTGTGTGTGTGCGGTGCGGTGCGCGCGCGTGTGCGGTGTGCTGACGTCAGCATGACGTGTGCGTGTGCGGCGCAGGGGCGCTGGCGGTGATGCTGGCCGAGATGTGGTGGCTCGAGCCTATCGCGCGCGAGCTGGCGGCCCTCCTACGGCTGTGCCTCAGGCACGGGCGCGACGACCTGCCGCACCGCTTCCTGGGCCTCCTGGCGCCGCTGCGCGCGTCCATCGTGTGGGCCGACCGCATCGCGCGGCTCGTCGAGGACGCGCTCGACCGCGCCGCGGCACCGGCCGCCTGGCCGTCGTCATCGTCGCAGGCGACGCAGCGACGAGCGAAGCGCGGGCGGGAGGCCGATGTCGTTGGCAGCGAGTTGGAGGGCGACATCATCGAGCTCGACCTCGACCGCGCGCTCGAAGCGCTCGAGCGCAGCCATGAGGCGGCAAACGGCCGAAGCCAACAATTTTCATAACCAATTTTTGATTGGGCAAACAAAAATTGTTAAAACTTAACAAAAAAAAAAATTTTGCTACATTGCAGCAGGGACAAGACGCTCTTGCGTCCCAGGGTGCTCCCACTGCAGAAGAACCTGAAGCCCTGGTGGGCATGGGAGACCAGCTGGAGCTCATCGCATTCACTTCCAGTTCGTGCATGCCCGAAGCCGGACCGCCTGCCGTGTGCGCGCAAACGGCTGCCGTGGGGCGAAAGTACCTGTCGCGGCCCTGCGGTGAGGACGTCGAGCCTGGATCGCAAGCACCAAACACCAGACAAAGCAGTCATGATTCGATTTATGTATTCGTTATGTATTCGTTTTTGTTTTCTATTTTTTATTTTTTTTTAAGATGAATTTCTGGTCACAAGAAGCGGTCCCGGCGCGTGTGCGACGCCGTGAAGCCCACCACCGAGTAGCGCAGGTTCTGCGTGCGTCGCACGGCCTCTCGAATATGCGTCGGCTGCAGCGCTGTCTTCTCGCTGTCCTGTTTTTTAATTTTTTATTTAATTAAAGTGAAATAAATCAGCAAATAAATCAATAAATAGAGGGATAAAAAGCGAACCTTTTGATAGGAAGTGAGGCGGAGCGACAGGATGGAGCCGCCCTTGTGCCGCCAGTTCCCGTAGCCCCGCGTGTGCGCCTCCATCTCCTTCTTGATGGCGACGCCGAGCCGCGTGACGAGCCCCACCATCTCCCACGCCAAGTAGCCCAGCACCTCGATCACGTCGTCGTGCAGCTTGAGGGCCGTCACGCCCGGTCCCAACCAGTCTCGGAACTATAAAATCATAAATTTATAAATTTAAAATAATTAGAATTGTAAAATAAAACAAAAAAAGGGAAGGGAAGGGATGATGTGATGTGATGTGATGATGATACCTTCTTGGCCTTCTTGTAGATGAAGCTGGCCTTGCGCGCTTCGGTGTACTTCATGTACTCCTCCTTCGACATGTTCTTCGTCATCTCATCGGCTTGCTGCGTGACACATACAAGTCCAGACGACACGTCAAAATAAAGAATGAAAAACGATGAATGAAGAACGAAAGCGAGGGCGAGGGGAAAGAACCCGCAGGCGCTCCTTGTTCCTGGAGATGACCTCGGGCTTGGTCAGCAGCTCTTCCTCCAGCAGGTCCGCTTCCTCCTGCCCCGAAACACCAGTCATCATCATCATCCACCAATCCGCGCGTGTGGCGAAGCCAGGCGCTTGCGGTACCTCGTCACCGCCGCCACCGCTACCAGTGCCGCCGAGCGGCGCGGTGAGGTCGTGCATGAACTCCCAGCTCCAGTGCGTCGACGTCTTGCCGCCCTTCTGCAGGTCGGCTGCACGACGATGACGACGACGATGATGATGATGACGAGGAAGGAGAAGAAGAAGGAAAGGGAGGAGGAGGACGAACCTTTGATCTTGGTGATGGCTTTGGTGGTGGAGGCGGCGGGACCACCGCTCTCCTGATCGTAGTTCTTGCGGATCTCCTTCCATTTGAGGAACTCCTTGAGGTTGTTGAGCTTGACGACGTCGTGGCGCACCTGGAACGCGATGTGCTCTGTCGTGACGCGGCTGCCCCCGCTGCGGAAGACCAGCGCCGCGGCGTCGTTGACCTGCAATCGCGGTTCCCAGGCCAAAACCATGAGGCCTGGGTGTTAAGAGCTGGAGCGAGGGAGAAGAAGAAGGCGCGTACGAGGCTCAAGATGTGGTCTCGAACGATGCTCTCTACGAGCACGGCAGCTTCGCCAGAGCCGTTGCGGATGTTGGTGTCGCCAAAGACGTACATCATGTCGGTGATCTCTGCCAGATAAGACACCTCCTTCCGTGCCCGCTTTGCTGGAGGCGCTCTCCTGCGTGGATAAGCCGATGCAGGAATAGAGCCGTCAGCGAGACCTGCGCCCTTCCTCGATTATCCAATTCAGGGAGAATAACAAACCCGGTCGATGGCGTATCTGTTTCTGTTGACGCAGGGGCACCAGCATCGATGGTGCTCGCTCCTGCCGCTACGGGCTGTGGCGCCTCCGCCCCCCTCTTCCTCATATCTTTAGCTTTTTGTTGTTTTTTAAAATTTAAATTTTTTTTATTTTATTTTGCTCCTTTTTTTCGCCATGACGTGGCATGCGCTGGCATGACGTGGCCGTCCTGTCCTTGTCTGTACAAGCTGCCCAAGGCCTTGGCTCAGTGTGGCATCCTGTCGAGAGGCAGAACAATCCCTCGAAGGGTATGGGCAGCGAAGAGGAGAGGGAGGAGCGCGTCAGGGTGATCTATGAACGTCGTGTGGGGCCGCACCCTTCGTCCGTGCCGTGGCTGCTGCCGGTGGAGGCGCCCGATTGGCTTCCATCCCCGCGCATGGACGCCAGGCTGGGCGCCGTCTCGTAGAGGTCCAGGATTTGGCTGCTCACCTCTGCTCACAAGACAATGACGACGACGATGACAAAGATGACGGTGATGGTGATGAGCACAGCGGTTCACGCAAGTTTGGTGAGGGTGGGGAGAGGGAGCTGCCTTCGATGAGGTTCTTGGGCATTTTGAGCAGCTCGAAGAAGCGCGCAGCGGAATCACCGCGCGTGATGCTGAGGCCCAGGCACCTGCCCGACAGGAACAGCGCCGCGCCCGCGATCAGCCGCGGGTCGTAGCTGAGGCACACCTCCGTGCGCAGGCTGCCAGACGAGGAGCAAAAAAGGGCATCGTCAACACCAGTTACAACATGTTGAAAAACTCAGAAGCTGCTTGCTATACCTGTCGTTGACGAAGTTCCACGCGATCTGGATGAGGTCCTTGTTGGCCGCTGCGTCGTCATGAAACAGTCACATAGTTTTAAAAATTAGGATAAATAAAATAAAATCTCATATGTTTATGTTTTTAAAAAATTGGAAAAGGAAAAAAGGAGGGACAGTCGCACGTACGATCGACGCCCTTGGCGATGGTGACGAGGTAGTGATAGGGGTGGTCTACCGCCAGGCTGATGTTGGTCACCAGCAGTCGCTCGTGGCGGATGACCTCTTCTCGGTACCTCGCAAACTCCTGGACGTGGATGAGACCCCTCGTTTTTGCTTTTTTGGGGCACCTCTCATGGAGGGGCGGGACGACGGCGCACCGGCGAGTCGGCGTGCAGGGATTCCTTGCGGGCAACGTGGTGGGTGGCGAGGATGACGTCACGCGCCTTCTTAGGCACCTCCTCCACCTGACGCCGTATCACCATCACCACCATCGTGAGGGCGTGCTTGGACATGCCAGCCTGTCCCTGGACTGCTTTGGGTGGAGGAGAACACGTACCTTGGAGGCGAGGAAGAGGCAGGACATGACCATGATCAAGCGGTCATACTCGTGCAAGGGATTGCACGCGAAGAAACGGTGGAAGAAGGTGGCTGCCGTGGCGATGACAAGCTGTGGGCTGCGAAAAAAAAAAAGAGGATGGCGGTGATTAATGCGTCGCTGGGGGAGATGGGAAGGAGTACAGTTTAAGCTCCTGTCCAGCATTCTGTATAATGACGATGCAAGCACGCACTCGAAGCGCCCGCTTCTGCTGCTCCGTTTTTCCGTGCACAGAAGGCGACATGGGCGTGCGGCTTGTATCCATCTTACCTTAGCGCAGCACAGATTTTTTTATTTTTCTTGCTTCTTTTCTTCTTACTGCAAGAGAAAAGAACTTTTCTCGTGATCGGACAGATTCGATTGTTGATTCTTGCTCGTGCAATAGACAATGGCCTCCCTCCTCCGGCTCAACCCCATCAAGCCCCTGCGTTTCCTCCGCAATGGAACGCCTCTTGGCGCATCTTTCGATCTGCGCACCACCACCCGCCTGACCAATGGCCCCACTCAGTTCGGAAATGCGCTCGTCGACGGCCCCATCGCTGCCGAAGCCGGCCACACTCTTCCCTCGACCCCCGCTGGTGCCCTCCCCACGCTCCAGCTCACCTCGCGCACCCCGGGAGGCATCTCCCGCGCTCCCCGCGTGAATGTTTCGACCCGCAGGCAATCATTTGAGTAATGTAATGCCCTTACTCTCAATTGCAATATATCAACCTCTTACTGCTACTCGTGAAAAGGAATTGTACCATCCCTCTCTTGTCGCGCCGACGAGGTGTACCTCCTTTCGGCGCTTTGTTGTTTCGGCGTTGTTGGCGCGCCCTCGAAAGAAAAAAAGGCCAGAGGACGCACACCACAACCAATCCAAACGTACTCTAGAGCAACCATGGCGAGCGACGACAACAAGTTGACCCTCTACACCAACCCGATCTGCCCCTTTGCCCACCGCTCTCTACTTACCCTCACAGAGAAGGGCCTTCCCTTCGAAAGCGTCATTATCCCTCTGGGCGGCGAGAAGCCCGAGTGGTACACGAAGATCAACCCTCGCGGCACTGTGCCCACGCTCGTGCACGGCAAGCACACCATCCACGAGTCGGTACGTGGCCTGTTGTTCTGAGCCCAGGTGAACTCGGAACCCATCTTAATCTTCAATCTTGTAGCTGCTCATCACTGAGTACTTGGACGACGCCTTCTTCAACGATGGACCTCGCCTCTTGCCCAGCGACCCCTACCTTCGGTACAGTTGTGCTCGCCACTGCACTGCACGTGTATGTTATGCACTCATGCGCTACCTTGACGTCTGGCAGCTACGCAACGCGCTTCGTTGTGGACCAGTTCGGTTCGCAGTTGATCCCCAGCTGCTATCAGCTCCTCAGGAACCAGGTGGCCTTTACCCTTCTTGTTGTTGTGTTCTCCTTGACCTTGCTGGTGACACACAATGGCCTTGGTTCTTCTTCTTGCACGATAGGACCGGTCGCAGGATGAGAAGCTTAAGGAGGAGCTGACCAAAAAGATCAAGTCCTTCCTCGACCTCTACTCGGCCGAGTCGACCGGTGACGGCCCCTTCTTCCTCGGGCAGCAGATCTCGTTGGCCGACGTGGCCATTGTGCCCTTCATTGGCCGCTTCGCCGTGATCCTCCCGCACTTCCGCAACTTCGACATCTTGGCCGTTGATGAGCGCCTGAAGAAGCTGCACGACGCCTTCACGAGCCGACCCTCGTGGCAGTCCACCTTCCCGCCGTCCGACGATCTCTACCAGGCCTATAACCGCTACGCGAACCCCACGCAGTAAAAGTCGAAGCCTGTACATCAGCCCAAGTAGAAAGAAAAAGAAACGCAAACCTTACTTGTTGTTGCACGCTGAGAGCGGTGTCCACTATCACGCTGTCTAGCAAGGACAAGTTCAACAAGCTGCCACCTTGCCGAAGGTTGACCGCAAACCACTCCGGAGGCGAGTGTCGACAGAAATGAGCTGTCTTGGGCCTTGGTGACGTGGACTTGGGGTCGCGAGACTGGACGCAACCACACCACAACGCTGCAAGAAGTCGACTCAGACGATCAATACCAGTGTGGCGATTGATTTGCAGAGACCATACAGCCACATTAAGCATGAAGAAAAGGCGGCGAGGCGAGGAACCTGCAACACGATGTGAACGAAATGGAAGGGTGATTTTCTGCAGATTGCCCTCGGCCATTTGGGCACTTGTGGTTGTGCTCTTCTTCACATGGGCGTGCGGTTTGCCACCAAGCGCGGCCGCCTCGCTCGGTACACGTCACCAGCCGCCTGCTGCGGCCAGCGACCACCCACTCGCCCTCCCGCCCGCCACCGGCAAAGGCGAGCTGGTGCCCACACCTGGCAATGCCGTGAGCCTCAAAGAAGTGCCCAGGTACTGCCTCCTTTTTATAATTTTATAAACTAAACTAAATATTAATTATTTATCAATCATTCATGACTTAGAATTCAAATGTTTATTTTAAAATATAATATCAAGCAATAAACTATAAAATAAAATAAATAACTATCTTTAATTAATGTTTATGCACTTGTTGCAGAGACATCTACGTCGTGGCCACGGCCGATGGGCGCGTGTATGGCGTCGAGGGCAACACAGGCGAGCAGCTCTGGTCGTTCCACTCGGGCCGCGCCCTCTTCTCAGGCTCTGCCCAGGTATGCCCCACCCCGCCCTCGTAGACCTCGTCATCCTGCTCGTGGTCGTAAAGTATCAGCTGACGCCGCTGCGACACACCACAAGGGCGCCGGCGCGGCCGACGATCCAATGCTGATCCCAGGACGCGACGGCTCGCTCTACGCCTACGTCACGAGCACGGGAATGCTCCAGAAGCTTCCCTCGTCGGTCAAGGACATCGTCAACAACTCGCCCTTCCTGGCGGCCGACGGCACCCTCTTCGTGGGCAGCAAGGACTCGCAGATCTTCACGCTCGACCTCGCCTCGGGCGGCCTGGCCTCGGTCCACTCGAGCACCCGCGGCCTGTCCACGCAGCTCGTGCCCGCTCGAGCCTGGTCGCAGGCTCAGGCCCGGTCCCAGGCCCACGCGGCCGACGAGGCGGCCGCTTCGTCGATTCACCAGCTGTTCGTCATGCGGACGGACTACACGGTGCGCGCGATCGACCACGCCAGCGGCGAGGAGCGCTGGAACGTCACCGTCAGCGAGTTCACCTCGGACGCCCTCGCCGACAGCAGTACGTCGTTCAGACTGTGGAGTGCGCGCGTGGAGAGCGCGCGCGTGTGTGCTTTGGCTAATCGTGCGCACGTGTGTGCGGCGTAAAGACATCACGCTGATGGCGTCCCTGAATCCGAACGGCGTGCACGCTGTGGACTTGGCCAATGGGCTGCGCCTGTGGCACCTGAAGGTGCCGTCGCCCGTCGTGTCGGTCTATCAAGTGGTCTACGACGACCTGATCCGTCGCGCCTTTCTCCGCACCCTCCGCACGCCCTTTGTCATCTCCCACAAGCACTTCCTCCACTCGGTCTCCAGCCCCGACACCGGTAAGCCTACCTCTATCCTCGAGCTATTCGAGGAATTCACCGCTGTTTTGTTGGTGCATTCCTGATGTTTCTTTCTCGTGGTGTGAAGGGACCGACGGGGTGTTTATCGTGGAGCACGAGGGCAGATTGCTGGCCTTTCCCGACCCCGAGATCGTGTTCCCGCACGACGGCATGCTGGCCGGGGCCGACGGCGTGCGCTACTTGCTGCCCACGCCAAACGCTGCCTCGCCGCGCCTCAGCGACGACCCATCCACTGCGACACAACTGGTGCCGCTCCGCCAGCAGCTGTGCGACCAGCGCATCATCTTTGATGATGACGACGATGACGACGCCGATGGCCAGGGCGACGACGGCCTGCGGCAAGACGGCCGCAGTGCCAACGGCAGCCTCGTGCTGGACGACGGTCGCGTGTGCCTGGTCCAGGGCCTCCACTTCATAGAGCGGGCCGCCCAGGCGCCTCAGACCTCGGAGCCTGCCGACCGGCTCGTCCTCGAGGGGCAGAACGAGACCGGGACCATCAACCACGACATCCAAGCGCAAGGCAGCGCGTGGGAGCGCATAGGACTCATGCTCGACCGGCTCGGCATCGGGCTGCCGAGCGTCTTCGCGTCAGGCCTCACCATGCTCGGAATGGGCATCGTCTTCTACCTCTGGGTCACGGCCCAGCGCATCAGCCGCGGGCGTCAGCAGACGGCCCGCGACAACAAGCTCGCCGTGGCGGCCAGCAGCGGCACAACCGGCGGCAAGCGGGGCCGCCGGAAGGCCAGTCGCGCGGCGCGCAAGGCCTCAGCCCCTGAGTTTGGCCGGGCCAAGGCCGCTGACGCTGACGGCGAAGATGACGACGACGACGACGAACAGGACCAGCAAGAGCAAGAGCAACAGGAGGATAAGGACGAGGACGGTGGCGGTGGCGGCGAGGAGTCTGACGAGGGCCAGGAATCTGGGGCGGGGAAGGTCAAGGAGGCCCGTCGGACAATGTCCAAAAAGGGCGCCAAGGGCAGGTCGACGCCCGCGCTACTGCCCTCGGCCGAGCGCGCCGCGTCGGCAGCGCCCAGCGAGGACGGCGTCGTGCGCGTGGGCCAGCTCGGTCCGTCCCGCCCATCCGTCTCGGCCCGCGTCGGGCCATGCTGACGCCGCGTGCGCGATTTGTGCAGAAATTCACATCAACAAGGTGCTCGGCCACGGGAGCAGCGGGACGGTGGTCTACGAGGGCGTGCTCCACGGGCGTAAGGTGGCCGTCAAGCGCATGCTGGCCGACTTTTACCAGCTGGCCTACCGCGAGATCTCGCTCCTGCTCGTGGCCGACGAGCACAACCACGTCGTCAGCTACTACGCCAAGGTTGTCCCCACTTTTCCCCTTTCTTCCTTGCTCGACTCGGGGCTCACGCCATGACGCGACAACGACCACCACGACCAGGAGGAAGACGACCAGTTCATCTACCTGGCCCTGTCGCAGTGCGTGACCACGCTGGGCGGCTACATCGAGTCCAACATGCGGCGCGCGCGGGCCGGCCGTCCCAAGGCCTCGCCTGCTGTCGCCGGGCCCGACCGGCCCCTGCCTCCCGGTGCGTCGCTGGTCCCAGCCAACGAACCTTGGCTGGCCGTTGCGAGTGCTGACGACCAGCGGCGGCGGTTTGGGGGGGGGACGTGATAGTGACGCCGGAGATGAAGCGAATGGTGCGGCAGATGGTCGACGGTCTGGCCCACCTGCACGCGCTCGACATCGTGCATCGCGACCTGAAGCCCCATAACGTGCTCCTCGACCGCAACAACTGGTTCGTCTTGCCCCTCTCTCGCTTTGCTTTCTTTTGCGTTTAAATTGGGGCTGACGAGCCGCACGCCAGCATCAAAATCTCGGACATGGGCCTGGCCAAGAAGCTCGACAAGGACCAGTCCTCTTTCACCGCGTCGGGCGGTACGCGTCTTCCCCGAGTGGGTGACGAGGGCGAGAGCACCCAGAGGGAATCGATGATGACGATGAAATCGTTGCAGGGAGCAAGGGGACCATGGGCTGGCAGGCGCCCGAGATTTTGGCGGCTGCTGACGAGGCCGAGGAGCGCGCTGACGAGGGCGAGGACGCTGACCCGCGCAAGCGCATCCGCGTCACCAAGAAAGTCGACATTTTCTCACTCGGTATGTGTATCTTTTCATTTTCTTTTAACATTATTTTAAGAACGTTTACGCATAATTAACTATTTCATTCTTGATTATTTATTTATTGATTATTTT
>NAVB01002273.1:0-22285 GCA_002179805.1 Acanthamoeba lenticulata | reverse complement strand
ACCGCCGTGGCCACGATCAGCGCCGTGTTGTCGTCGCTTCCGTCGCCTCCGGACTTGGGCGAGCCGGAGAGCAGCACGCCCAAGCCCAGGCTCGGGTCGTAGTACACCGACCGGTTGAAGGCGGGGAAGCGCAGCTCGAGCGCGAAGAAGCTTGTGTGGTTGCTGTCGTTCGTCTCGACGAGGACGAGGCTGTGGTCGATGCGCGCAAGCTCGCCGTCGATGTAGGCCACGTCAAAGAGCTCCACCTCGACGACGGCGCTCTCGTCGAGCTGCACGATGTAGGTCGTCATCTCGAGCTTGGGCGTGTCGGCCCTCTTTGTGATCGTCTTCTCCGCCGTCGCGTCGCTGGAGTTGATCAAAAGGTTGGAGAGCGCATAGCGCAACGTAAGGCCACCGGCGCCTTTCAGTGCGTCGTCGGAAGAGACGGTGAGGTTGATGGACCACTTGAGCGCGCCTGCGCGCACGCTAAAGTTGGTGCCGGCAAAGGCCGAGGTCGTCCCACGATCAAAGAACGTGTAGGCCTGGGCCACGTTTGTCGAAGCATCGAGCTGCGCGCTGTACACGTAGGTCGTGGTCGCGGTTGCGTTGGTGGCCACCTTTGTCACGTTGTAGTCTGCATTCACATTGGGGTTACATGTTTGTGACATAAGAACGTGGTCGTCAGTAAAAACGCTCGAGTACCGGTGGGCGCCGAGCTGGATGAGTTGTTGCCCACCGTCAGGCTGGTGAGGTTGAGCTGTACGGCCACGTCCTTGCTCGCAGCCGATTCTGCTAAAATTCATGAATAAGCGAAGGCTGCATCTCAAGTGGTCAGCTCTTCGAGCGCACCTGTGGCGGTGCCAGAGACGGAGACGGACGGAGTGCTGTTGCTGAAGGTGGCTGTCGTGTTGACCACCGGCACGATCAAGAGGGTAGAAGGCGACGTCGATGCCGGGCAGTCGTCTATGTGTGAAACCACACACGAACGCACGTTAGCGAGCGAGGTCTTCAATACGCGAATGAAAGAGCAGAGACGGTCTACCGCGACGCGCAGGCCCGCCCGAGGTGGAGAAGGAGATGAGGGGCAAACTGGCATCCGACTGAATTCTCGCACAGCACGAGCTGCTGCCCTGGCATTGAAACCCTGAGACAAAAGAGACGCATGCATGAATGTGAGACGCGAAGGCTCCTTTTCCGTCCCCGCGAAGCACGAACCTCTTGTGGCCAAGAGGGACGTGTCCCGGCCGGTGCGGATGTCGACAGCTGCGTTCTGAATCCATTGGCCGCCGGTGGTCAGATCGATACCTGCACCCCACCAATGAGAACAATCGATCGAACATCACCTTCGTAAGGAGGAGGAACACATCGGGGAAGGGGATGATCGTACCCGTGGAAGCCCCGCTGATGACGATCGTAGCGAGGTCTAGCTGTTGCCAGGTGACAGACAAGTCGGGCGTGTCGAAGAACACTCCTGTGGAGCAACAGGAAAGCGTCCTTTCGGTCATCGATTCACTCAAACAAGAACACTCTCACTCCTGTGGATGGTTTTTGGTTGTGCACGAACCTATGGCGTTGTAGACGTCGAGACGCACCGGTTTGCTCTGCCTCCACTGCGCCGCCGCAAGGGAGAAGCGTACCGCTTCATGCATATGTGCATGAATGGAAGAAAGTCAGTGACTTGCATTTGCTTCATGTAATTGGGTCTTGAGTTGCGAACGTACCGACGGATAGGCCTCGAGGCGCACCCTGCGCGCCGGAGATGGAGACATTGAGCAGGCCGCCCTGGGCGTAGGTGCCGTTGGTCAGCACGATGCCGGTGAAAGCGTCTGATCCGGTGATGCGGGTCACGCTCTGCGTTGAGGAGGTCCACAAGCCGCCGTTGACGGCCACGCCTGGTCGACGAGACGCTTGTCGTCAGCCGATGTAAGGAACCCCCCCCCCAAGTGACCTGGTGGAGGCCGAACCATGGGCGCTCGTGTTCGTCGTAGGAGACGCGACGATGTTGACGTCGGATCCTTGCTCCCATGACGACGAGTCGCCAAGCTGGACTCCTGCACGAGTTTACATGAGAGAGAGGGAGAGAGAAAGAGTTTTGTTAATAAGATAAATCTTTGCCCAAAAGGTCGCTGGAAAGCAGCAAGAGTGGGTTTTACCGCTGGATCCATTCATCAGGGTGAAGGAGGCGAGGGCCATCTGACGCCATTGGCCCAGACTGGACATCAACACGGCTTTCACACAGAGTTAGGTTTTCCCACAAAGAGTTGGTCTCACGCCTGGTACAGTGAAGCCCGAACACATACACACAAGTCTTGGGGGGGGGGGAAGTAGTACCGTGGCCGTCATTGGAACCCACGAACTCGGCCTTGGCGTTTTGGTTCCACTCGCCCCCCTGGCTGAACACGATGCTGGAGTCACCTGTATGTGTGTGGATTGACCCTGGTGTAAGCCGCTCATTGTTCGCTCTTAAGGAACACGTACCACCTGTATTCGTCACGTAGAGATTGCCGAACTGATTCCACACTCCCGCCGACGAGAACTTGACTCCTGGACGCACACGAATAAACTCGTCCGTCAAACACGAGTTCATCACCATAAGCAGATCAACGCAATGTTTCGGCCGTAAAGCGCACCAGGTGGTGAATTTCTCGATATGTTGATATGCAGCTCGCTGTATTGATTCCAGACGCCTTGTCCGGCCAAGAGGAACCCTGCATACAGTGCACCACAGACCAACGCCCGCACACGCAAGCAAATTCCACAGAAAAAGAAGAGAATTCATCAGCTTTGTCTGCACCTCCTGGTGAGCGAGTTGGTGTGCTAGTGAAGGTTCAGATGGGCACAAACCGAAAACCATGAAGTTCTGGACTGAGAGCGTCACCGTGGTGTCGTTGGAGCTCTGCCACAGGCCAGAGATGTAGACCCCTGGAGGAGGAGGGGATCACACCACCAGGGCCCCGATCAGACGTTGCCGTTCCGTTCTCCGTTGTGCATGCGCCAATGCGTACCGCCAACCCCATTCCCGGAATCAACGCCCGTGGAGCCGACGGTGATCGAAACGTTTCCTTCCTGCTGCCATACGGCATCCCTGCCACTCAGGCGTACGCCTGCCACATCACGCACGCACAGGGAGCAGGCGCAGTTGGTTCTCTCTCTTCTTCTCCAGCTCGCTTGAGGAATGTATGTGTGTGTACCGGGAGCGCCCACCGTGCGGATGTCCAAGTTGCCAGATTGAACCCACTTCGTGTTGTTTTGGAGCAAGATCAGGGCCTCTGATGGTATCGTATACACCCAGGTGGGAAGAGCACATTAAATCAACTAGTCTTCCGATAAACATAACACAGAGGCGCGTACGGTTATTGTCTTTGGTGGAAGCGTAAGAGATGGACAGATTGCCTCTTTGCAGCCAAGTCCCGCCAGAGTGCAGGTCGACAGCTGGAGCAGAGAAGACACGTACAAGAACGGAGCAATCAGCGAGTGCGCGTTGGTTCTACCTCTGGACAATGACCAAGAACAAGAGAGGGAGAAAGAGAGGGAAGCGCCACCTGGGACGCTGATGTTGTTGCCGATCATTTCCATGTTGGCCACTTGCTTCAAGACAGACGAATATCCAGGTGCCAGCTGGATACCAACTGTTCACACAGCATTAAATACAAATTTAAAACAATGTTAAATGCGCGTTGCAGGGGTGGGCCAAGAGCGTACGGTTGTGGAGCTTCAGCACGCCGGTCCCGTTAAAGGTGAGCGTGGAGCTAAAACGAACCACCAGCCAGTAACCCACCGCTCCAGTGGTGTTTACGACAACTTCTCCCATAAAGCTGCACCACACCGCCAAACCACGGTCAACGGCCAATTAAAAAACCGCAAGTCTGGCGTGAAGGCGCGAAGTGTACGTGACAGTAACATTCGTGCTGATCTGGATGTTTGACGACTCGTTGGTGTAGACGCCAGGGTTAACGACCACCACATCGCCCTCCACCGCCAGAGCCAGAGCAGCCGATATACGCCCGGAAGGCGCACTTACCGTGACTGCAGCCCAAGAAGATTTAATGAGGGTCGGAGATAAACATGAGCATCATGAGAGACTCCGCCGTACTTGTGGTGGCAGAGCAGCAGTAGACCACCAGCAGCAAGAGGCCCAGCGCTCGGGGCAGAGAGGCCACAAACATCGCCACAACAACACACGCCACGCCTTTGGTTTTCTTGGCGGTCTGTGGTCTGTCGCCTTGAGCGTGTGCACAAATACGCTCGCCCGGAGTGATTCCTGGAAGGCATCGAGGAGGAAATCGAGGGAGAGAGGCTGATTGGGCAGCAAGAAGAGTTGAAACATGCTGTGGTCAATTTGGGGACATTGCCAATTAATGACGTGTTGGTAATCAAAGAGTCATTTACGAAAGAACTCAGAACCTTATTATCAAACGCGCCCCTTGGCGACAGAAGAATGACACAAAAATACACACAAAAGACCTAGAACCAACCGGTCATGGTCAGGAAGGAGGTGGCCGACCGGCCCGCGGCCGAGTCAGCGGCGGGGACCGCAGACATGATCGACGTGAGCACGTTCACCCAGCCGCCGTCCTGCTCCCCGCGCGGCGCACCGTCGTAGTAGTCCGGAGCAGCGCCGAACCACCGGCCAGTACCCATGTCGTACTGCCATAGGGCGCAGTCACTGTCAGACGATCCGTACATGCACTCGACCATCGCCGCGTCGTTGGTCACGTTCCACGACGTCGCCGCGTTCAGCATTTCGAGCTCGGCCGGGCCAGACTCAAAGATCGCCGACTCGTTAGCCGCAGCCATCTTGGTCCACGGGCCATCCCCGGTGCCGTCGGTGGTCGAGAGGCCGGTAAGGTAGTTTGCGAGGCTGTACTCGTCGTACATGATGACCACCACGCCGTGGTCGTTGTTCACCCACTGGAAGAGAGCGTCCCGTGTGGCGTTTGTCAGGTAGCCGAGCGGCGAGTCAGTCTCGCACTCGGGGAAGATGATGACGTCGACTTGGTTCATGATATCGGTCCATCCGTCGTCGTCGTCGTACAGGGTAATGTTGATCACGGTGTGGTTGAGCGAGAGCAGGAGGCCCTCAAGATTGTAGACCTCGCCGTCAGTGTTCTGTGCGGTGTCTACCACACGAGAGTCAGCGCCAAGGCCGATGGTGTAGGCGTCGGCGGCCGAGATGAAGCACATCAGGCAGACGGCGGCCGCGAACAAGGCAAAGAGGAAGCTCAAGCGTTGCATTTGGTGGTTATTGTAGTTGGTGGTTGGCGAGTATGGCTTAGGGTGGGAGAGTGCTCTTTTATGGGAGGGTGTTGTCCCAGCGACCAGAGGCGTTGGCTGAACGTCCTTCACCACCAGGACCAGGAGAGCGCGTGGATGTGCTTGTCACATGTGACGAGGACTTGCCTACCCTCCGATGTCGGCCGAGGTGTCAGCATCAGTGAAAGAGCCGGCTGATAAGCAGCTGGGGAGTCGCGTTGTTGCGATGGCGGATCCGGTTGAGTCCTCCTTCATGAAGTAACGGGCGTGTGGTTGCGAACATGCTTCACATGTCCTTTCTAATCAAATACTCGACTCGGAGATATACACCCAACTGTGCGCCTGAGTTCGTGGGTCGCTGGAACATGCGTAGGCATCTGTCCATGACGAGGGAACAGATACCCAGACGTCGGCCGTGACGGGCAAGCGTACGGAGTTAAGAAGCCTCTTCGATTGGCCCGTTTATTGCAGTTTCTCTCTTCTGTCTTCGGGGAGTGGTAAATCGGAATTAACCAGCCTCTTGACCAAGTGGCGTAAACGGAAGGAACAATTGTAGGTTGTCTATTCGGCGAACACCTGAGACAAGGCAATAGAGGCTAATTGACGTCTTGCTTGAGGACACTCTTGACCAAGCAACTTGCTGGCTAAGTCATCCTTGGATGAATGAAAGAAAAGAACAAACGAGACTGAAGACAACTTTTTGGTGAGTTTATATTGCTTGGGCCATTACATCCATCTTCAGAAGTCGCCTCTCAGATGTACGCTCTGTCTGGTCGTGTAACCTTACATCTATCTTCAGAAGCAGCGGCACGCCATCCCGAGGCGAGGGGCCAGGGTCTCGCGAGCAACAGCTTCCGCCAAGTTGTTCTGCTGCTCCTCAGGCGATTCGGTTGCTTGTACAGAAAGCCCTGTTACTTGCAAAGAAGCAACATCTCCAGCAGGCATGTTCTTCTGCTGCTCTTGATCTTGCTCTTCGTTATCTTGAGCTACTTCCTCCTTCACCTAAGGCAAACATGCGGTTAAAGGCAGGTTCACGGACAACTTAGGCCTGCAAGCCTTAGCTAAGGCTTTCTTCTTACCTGTTCGTTGCCGTCTTGAGAGATCTCAGGCACCGACTCCACTTCTACCGGTTCGGCTGAGCACACCCCCCAGTTAGGTTTGAGCAAGTGGCCAGGCGCCAGAGCACACGCACCTGCCGTGCTCATGTGTAGAGGGTAGGCGATGTGTAGAGGGTTGGGCTGGTGAAGGTAAGTACTGTGTCCAGCTCTGCTCTGAGTCCTTCTCCTTTTGCACTGGCTTTTGACCTGCGTCCATTGGCTGGCGGCCGTGTAGTGTCACGCTTAACAGGGCGCTGTTGATCCTCCCACATTTCATCCACTTGGCCATCACCACGCCATGTTGTGGCTACAGCACGCCCCAAGAACTACTGGTGGTGAAGTAGTTGGTTGTTGTGGCTTGAGCCAAAAATGTATGAAAAAAAAAAAAAAATGGAATGGTGTAGCAGGTGTACAACGTAAAGACCGCCGGTCAACCCAACGGAAGCCCCAAGCACACAACACACAACGCCAAGCCGGTGACAACCACCCGTGGCGCGGCCTAGTTGGAGGTGAAGATGGAGTTCCTCTTGGTCTGGGCTGTGGCGGGCGAGTAGTAGGACTTCTTGTTGTACTCGTCCAGCTGCATACGCGCCCTCTCCTCTGCCAGTCGCGAGCGCCCGTCAGTCCGAGGTTGCTCCTCATCTCGCGTACGTGGTGTGGTGAGGAAGAAGGCGAGCAGTACCTGGGGTGCCATACTTCTTGTACATGGCGCTACGCCGGGCCTCGCTCTCACGTTTCCTCTCCTCCCTTTCCTGAGCTGGATGGATGTGGAAACGTGAACATAGGCAGGCAAGAGAGCAGCATAACGACGATGTGGGCGCACCATGGAGGTCTTCGACGTCGTAGTAGAGCTGGTAGGACCGGCGCCGACGGCAGTAGCAGCAGTAGCAGCAGCACACGCTGCACACGAGGCAGAGCAGCACGAAGAGCGCGGCGATGCCAACGGCCGACCAGAACACAGCCTTGCCGTTCACTGCTCGATTCCCCAACGGCCACATGACCCATGAGCGGCGAAGCAACAGTTCAAGGCAGAACGTCACGTACCCTTGCACTGCTTCCACCTCCAGTCGTTGCAGCCCTTAATGATCTCGCCGTCAGGCCCATACCAGGTACCGTTCTTGCACGTGTTGTCGCTCTCGCACCACACGCACGAGCTGTCGTCCGTGCAGTTGCTGCAGTCCTTGTGCGTACCGCAGGTCTTGTTGACAGTCGCGTCAAGGGCAGCAACACGAATCATCTTTCCATTATCTGAGCAAATACATTAACATCTCTTTTCACCATCAACTTACAATTTTCTCCACCTCGTACCAAATGAAATCGCCCGAGCAGAAAGGAAGAGACAGGAGGCCACCACGAACAACACGCCCAACACAACAGCGGCCTTCATCTTGGATCCCGCAGATAGACAGAAAAGACCTGAACAACGCCAAAGACCTTTCCCTGCTCCATTCCGGGATTTTGCCGGAAGTCGCTATCAGCTTTGGCGGTGCGCGCCTGCAAGCGCAACTCAACTGATGGGGTCTGTTATGTCGGGTGAACGTCGTACAGGTGAACAGGAACTTGACAGAGCGAGTTCGAACGCCCGGCTTCCGCCAGTCGGAGCGAGGAATGTGAGGCAGGTGAGCCAAGGGGCGGAACAACAGTTAAAACCGCCGAATCGGCGTTAGGCGGCCCACCTTCGAGAGGGATACTCTCCCATAAAGGAGCAGCCAAGCACGCAGTTTTCATTCAATCTCAACAGTTACACGATGAACATCGAAAACCAGCCCTCGCTGCCGTTTGTGAACGCCCAGCTCAACTTCCTCGCGCCCTTGGACAGCAAGCCCGTCCTCCACATGGACCTCCCGCCGACGGCTCAATCGCTATCTCGACCGCCGACTACAAGTGGGAGACGGTGCCCATCTTCAACGCCCGCCCGCTGCTCGACTCTGAAGCCGCCCCAAAGCTCGAACGTGAGGGTTTTGCCCTCAAGCAGCATCAGTCGGAGGTGAAGGACTTTTATGATGACGACCAAGTCCAGAAGCTCTACTACCCAGAGATCGTCTCCTTGGTCAAGGCCGCCACTGGAGCGACTGAGGTTCAGGTGTTTGACCACACCATCCGTGCGCCGCCGAGCAAGGGCAGACGTGAGCCCGTCCACCGCGTTCACAACGACTACACCACCAAGTCGGCCGAGCAACGCGTGCGCGATCTGACCGCCGACCCTGAGCAGCTGGCCACTCGGCTCGGCAACCGCTACGCCTTCGTCAACGTTTGGCGTCCTATCAGCGAGACGCCCGTTGAGGAGTTGCCCTTGGCCGTGGCCGATGCGCGCACCACCAAGCTGGAGCACTTCGTGGCCACAGACTTGGTGTACAGCGACCGGGTGGGCGAAATTTACTACGTCAACGTGCACCCCGAGCAGCGCTTCTACTACTTCCCCTCCATGCACCGCGGGGAGGTGATCTTCCTCAAGGTCTACGATTCGCTCGACGATGGCCAGACCTCGCGCTTCGTTGCCCACACTGCCTTCCGCGACCCGTCGTCGCCCCCCAACCCGGTGCCTCGCGAGAGCATCGAAGTGCGCACCATCGCCTACTTTGGGCCGTCTTCCCCGCCCAACTAGACGCAGAGCTGTGTCGTTCTCAACATGACCCCAACTCAAGCCCTCTACATTGCGCCTTCTTGTACATGATGACCCACTCGCAATGAAACACCAACTCAATTCGCTTCTTGTAGAACGTTTTTCTTCTGTTCTGGCGAGAGAGCTGGGAGGAGCAAGAAGAAGCAAGAGGGGAGAAGGAAGAAGCAGGCTCCGCCCCCTTCGAAACGTGTCCCTAGCCCAGGTAGGCGTTGTGGGCCGCGAGGGCGTGGGCGACCACACTTTCTGAGTCGGGCCAGATCGACCCGCAGAAGGGGCAGCTTACCACCGGCAGCTGTTGTTGCTGCTGATGCTGCTCCATCGGGTCGCCTGCGTAGGTCATGGTCTGCGGGGCCCACGGGTCCAACGGACTCGTTTCGGAGGTGGTCCAGGCCGCGTTGTCCCAATCGGCTCCGCCATACGCCGCCAACGAGTCGTTGTCATCGCCATCCTGTTGAGCCGTCGGCCAGGCCTCTCCGACCGCGGGTTCAGCGTAGTGGCCCGGCGGGTAGAAGGACGACGAGGACAGGAACGGCATGGGATAGAGCGTGGGATGGCCTGGCTCTTCATCGCCATCACCAGCACCATCATGGCCTGCAGGCACGTGGATGAGGTAGGCAGGATCGTCCGCCTCGAGCGAGACGGTTCCATGCATCGGCGCTGGCATGTACTCGGCCCAGTCGAGGTAATGGCTGTTATGATACGCTCCCTGGGCGTGACCATCGTCTCCGTTGTCGTCATAGCTGGGATCATACTCGGCCTGCTCGGCCTCGTATTCCTCCTGCTCGCGCACAAAGTCTTCTTGCCACTCGCGCCAGTCCACCTCGCCGGCGTCGAGCCGCACGCCCTTGCCGGACTTGCTCGCGGACCACACCATGGCGTCTTGGCCGCGCGCAGGCCGCCGCGCCCAGCCCTCGGGTCTGTTCTCGGGCCGCTCCTCGACGGCCGCTTTGACATGAGCGCCGCGCTTGGAGACCAGGTCGTAGAGGCTCGTCTTATTGGATCCGGCCTGCTTGCTGGCGAGATCGAGGCACGAGTAGCCTTCCTTGTTGGTCGCCAGGACGACGTCGTCGCCGGCAACCTTCATGATTGCCTTTACGGCGCCCCGTCTCTTGCGCGCGAGCGCGTAGTGGAGGCAATTCTTTCCGTTGCGGTCGCGCAGAGCCGGATTGGCGCCGTGCGCCAGCAGCGCCTTGACAACGCGCGCGTTGGGCTTCATCGCAGCGATCATCTGCGCTCGTGTTGGGGTCAGACAAGGTCAACACTCAGCCGCGAGACAGGGTGTCGACGCACCAGAGGAGTCAGGCCCAAATGGTTGCCCGCGTTGACGTCGATTACGTGCTTGAATTCGGGCTCGGAGAGGATCTTGAGGATGTCCTTTACCGTGTGGAGCTCACCCTCAGAAACCGCGTGGTGCAGATCTGTGCGACCACACCAAGGCGCGAGTCAACCACATGGCCGTTCAAATCAAGACTTGGGAGGAGCGGGCGTACCGTTCCAGCCCTTGTTGTCGGGGAACCCGAATTTGTGCTTGCGGCCCCCGTGCGCGGCAAGCACCTTGGCGCCCTTGATGTTGCCCACGAGGAAGGCCACGTCGAGCGCTGTCCGGCCGCGCTCGTCCTTGCCGTTGATTGTGAGCTTATCGGAGGCGTTCTCCAGCAGCAAGCGGAGGAGCTGCTCGCTGACGTCCTCGTTGCCCTGTGCCGCAGCGTCGGACCTGGTCTCCTCCTCGAGGAGCTCGGCCTCCTCTTCCTTCCGCTTGCGCTGGGCCTCTTCAAAAGCACGTCGACTGAGGCGCGGCCTGACGATGTCAGCGGCTCGGTACTCTTGCTCCCTCTTCCACTTGCGCTGGGCTTCGCGCTTCTGCTCCCGCTGCTTTTGCTGTCGTTGCTTGTGCTTGACGATCTCCTCGGGCGTCTTGGCGCGCCGGAACGCGGCTGCTGTGTGCAAGACACTCCACGCGTGGTTGGTGTTCTGCGAAGGGTCGGCACCGTGCTCCAGCAGGAGGCGCGTCATCTCAACATCACCGCGCAGCACAGCGACATGAATCGCCGTCCACTAGAGAGGACAGAGGACGAAGGCAAGACACGATAAGTGGTTTGTGTCATGCAAACGGTTCAACGCTAGAGGGACTAGAAGCTACCATGTGTCGGTCCATGTCGTTGATGTCAACACTCTTGGCTTCGAGGAGGAGCCTGGCCAGCCGGCAGTTGCCGCGATAGGCCACCATGTTGAGGACCGGCCACCGCAGTACGCTGCTCTTACGGCTCACTGCGCGGCGGCATGGTGCGCCAAAGGAGGACAGCATGGTGAGTTACATCTGCCTTTTGATGGCACTCATGAGAGAAAAGGGAAAGTACGCAGTGTGCCGGATTGGGTGAATCGGGCGCCCAGGTCAATGAGATAATCAGCCACCGCCCACCTGTTCTTGAGCACGGCCAGGTCGAGCAAGTTGTAGGAGCCGTTCAGGTAATTGATGTCGGCGCCGTGAGCCACGAGCTCGTCTGCGAGCTCGCGCAGCTGCGCGTCGGTGCAGTCTTTGACCATAAAGACGAGCATGAGGGGTGATCGGCCGTTGCGGTCGCACAAGTTGGCATCGGCCCCGCACTGTTATGAACGATTTTGATCAGTCGGGCTAACCGAGAGTGAGACTCTAAGGGAGAGGACTTACCTTGAGGAGGTGCGAGACCGTCGCCAGCTGGCTTCCGGCGAGTGCCAAGTGAAGTGCCGTCCTGTGGTTGGCGTCGCCTGTATCGGCCAGCGTGCGCAGCTGCGCAGCACCAGCATGCATGTGCGCCAGACCCAGGAGTCGCTCGAGCGCATCGGATGGGCAGCTCTGTGCCGCGTGGTGTAGCCATGTGCGCCCGCGCTGTCGTGTGGCGTACGCACAGAAGAAAGAGGAAGGGTTGTGAGATGGTGTCAAGGGGAGCTTCGGGACGCGACGAGCAAAAACGAACCCTGTCCACGGCTGTGAGCGAAGGCGTCGCGCCAAGGGAGAGCAGATGGCCCACAAGGGCCAAGAGTGGATCCCGGTAACGAGCTTCGGCCTCCTTGAGCAGGCCGAGCGCCAGCACCACACTGGTGAGAGGCGTGAAGCCAGTTCGCGGGTCGGGCTGGTTCAGCGCGGCGCCCTTGGAGACGAGTAAGGCGATGAGCTCAATCTCAGTGGCGAGCGCCTGCTCGGTCAGGGGTTGGTGCTGCCGGCTGGCGTTGACAACTGCAAAGACTGAGGACAGGACTAAATCGTGGATTGGCGTGCGGCTGCCCGCGGTTCCGTTCACGTCAAGACGCCAGGGGATCTCCATCGTTGTCTCTCCACCGTCCTCTCCATCATCGGTTCCATGTGAACGACAATGGCCGTCGATGAAGAGGGAAAGCAGCTCCTTGAGGTCCTCCATGTGAATGTTGCCCCGCTTGCGCATGTAGAGCAAGTAGTTGAGCAGCTCCGACGGGCGCTCCGCAAGGACCTCCATTCCCTCATGGCGAGAGGCTGAGTTGCCTTGAGCTCCGGCGGCGCTGGGTCGCGGCTTGAGGAGCGAGATGAAAATGGACGGACTGTTTCCGTAGAGAGCGGTCTTGAGTAGCTTGAGCGAGTCCTCGCTGGGGCGCGCGCCGTGTGCAAGCAATGCCTCGATGATCAGTTCGGCCTGTCTACGGTTCGTGTTGTGTTTGCTGCCTGTGCTTGACGATGGCATCAGGTTAATGCGTTCAGAGCGATCCGATTCGTGCGTCGAGCGTGGAGCGCGTTCGCTTCGTCCGGGGTTAGCGTGACTACCAAAGGCCACACACAAGGCCGTGAAGAGGGGCGAGGCGCCGTCCACAGTGCAGATGTTCGGGTTTGCGCCGGCTTCGAGCAGCATCCGCACCACCTCATAGTTGGCCAGCGTCACCGCTGTTGTGGTTGTTGCTCCAACGTCAGCAAAGAGCAGCAGGCAAGGCGGAGGAGAAGGAAGAGTGCTAACCCGTGTGCAGTGGCGTGTAGCCCTTGGCATTGGTGAAGTTGACGTGGGCGCCCTTTTCGATGAGAAGGGAGATGATGCGCGGCGACCTCTCCTTGAGGACGGAGATGGCGAGAACAGACCAAGCTTGGCTCATCTGATTCCCCTCTCCTTCCTGTCCTGCATCACCTCCGACCGCCTGAATCTTTCGTGCGGGCTTAACGAAGTTGACATCGGCTCCGTGTTCTGAGCAAGGTGGGATTGGAATGCACCATGAGCCACATGAACCTCCCGGGAGGGCTAAAGGGACGGCAACTTACCGATCAAGATCTCGGCTCTCCTCTCCATGCCGAGGCGACAGGCCTCGTAGAGGGGCGAAGTGCGCGACGTGAAAGACAACTGGTTGGGATCAGCGCCGGACTCGATCAGGCAGTGCATGATTTCCTCCATGTCGTCCAACTGTTCGCTATCGCCTTCTGCAGACAAGCCGCCGTTCTCGTCTTCCGGTTGCTCGGTCTGCTTCTGCTTTTGCTTCTCGCTGTAGGCGATGGAGAGCGGCGTCCAGCCGTTCTTGTCCTTAACGTCCGGCCGAGCGCCATACTCGAGCAGAAGCCGCACGCCCTCCAAGTCGTGCTTCTTGGTACACATGTGGAGCGGCGTGAAGGCTGAGAACGGTTCGCCATTGTCAGTTTTACACCTCCAAAGCAAAGAAGGAAGAAAGAGACGATAAGCAGAAGCGAACCTGCGCTGTTCTGGATGTTAGGATTGGTCCCCTTTTGGGCGAGCAGCAAAGACATGAGCTTCATCCTCCGTTCGGTGTGCGGGTAATCGCAAGCCACGTGGAGGGGCGTCCAGTTGTCGTTGGTGCCCAGATTGGTCTTTATGCCTCGTTGCGAAAGAAGGAACGCTACGGCGTCGACTTGGCCGTGCCGCACAGCAATGTGCAGTGGCGACCAACCCGAGAGCGTTTGGACGTTGATGTTCAGCGACGGTGAGCACTTCAGCTGTAACGAGAAAAGGGTAGTCAAAAAGAAAGGCATCATCAGCAACAAGCCGCGAAGGATAACTCTTGGCCTTGGACGTACCACAAGCTGCATCAAGTCCACATGGCCGTTCTTGGTCGCCTTGCGGAACATCCAGTCCCACCTGTCGTATGCTCGTCATAAGGCCGTCATAGAAGGTGAAGTGGGTAATTCATGTTGAGGTACCGCTTCTGTGAGAAGGTCTGGCCCTTGACGAGGAGCAGGTTCAACAGAAGGCGAATGGTGGAGCCTCGACCCTTTTGAAAGGCCACGTCCAGAGGCGTCTTCTTGTCGTTATCTCGCACATCAATAGGAGCCCGGTGGTGCAACAACACCTTGACCAATTACACGCCACGCTGAGTGAGCTTGGCTTACTGCGCAGGCGGGAGATGAAACAACGCTACCTCGACCACTGCGTCATGGCCACCTTCGGCAGCGGCGTGTAGAGGCGTCGTCCCGCTTGTGTTCATGATGTGTGGCTTGGCGCCATATTTGATGAGCAGCTTCAGCGCCTCCAAATGGCCAAGCTTGCTTGCTGCATGTCCATGGTCAGAGAGACGACGATACTGTCGGACGATACTTGAGACATACCGAGGTAGAGAGGGCTGTGGCCGTTGTGGCTGGTGCTGTTAACGTGCACGCCAGCCTTCTCGCCGCCCTTCAACAGAGCCTCCAGGTCGCGTAGCCGATTGAGCAGGATCGCGTTGAAGAGGCGTCGATTGGGGTCCTTCTTCCTCCGCACGCCCTTCTTTCTGTTGGGCTGCTGACGCTCTTGCTTGGCCTTGTGTTCAAAATTGAAGAAGGCCTCGTATATGTGTTGGTCAGGGAGAGTCTTGGCGATGTGTCCCGGCTTGCGTCCCTTCTTGTCTTTGAATGTCGGATTGCCACCAACGGAGAGCAGGTAGTCAATGGCCTCTTCGAAGGCATTCTCGGTCGCGATGTGTAGCGGCGTACGGCCCTGCAATACACTGTGGGGTAAGCAGCATGTCGTTTGCCCACATGCACCGAGCACGTACTTCCTTATCACGAAGGTTCACGTAGGCTCCGTGTTCGACCAGCAGTTCGATGATACGCAGGGCATCCACACCCACAAGTCGTACGGCTTCGTGTAGAGGCCCACACCCAGTTTTGCGGTTGCGCGCGTCCGGTTGGCTCCCGCGCTCGAGTAGGAGCTGAACGGTGTCCGGATTGCTGGAACGGACGCTTAAGAGGAGAAGGGTGTTACCGTTCATGTCGATACGGTGAAGCTCTTTCTGTGCCTCTTCTTCATTACGCTGAAGCAGGGCGGCCGTCTCGCGAAAGCGCCCAGCCGCCACCACTTCCCACAGACCTGCCATCCTTCGCTTGTTTTACAGAAGCGAGAGAGGTGAAGGCTCTCCTCCTCTTGGCTTCGCTGTGGGGCTGGCGTGGCGTGGGCTGTTTGGTCGTGGTCGCCGCTTTCAGACAAGCAACAACATTACCGCAATTCGAGTTTCCTTGCCAATTCCACGAGACCAGAATAAGAAAAGAAACTGAAAAGCAGCACGTGAGAGGAAAAGGCAAAGACGAGCCTTGTTCAACTTGATTATGGCGCATCCATGGGTTCCTCCTGCGCCGTTCACGCCAATGCAGGCCTTTTATAGCGTGCCTATAGTACCGCATGCTCCTACCTGGAATGCGCCAGCTGGTGTACAGCTCGCCTACGGCGCTGTTCCCTGTTCCTGTGGCGTGTTAGTATCGCCATGCTACTCGCCCGCGTGTGTTCCCTTTTCTCTTCCCTACGGCTACTACCCTCCCTTCCATCACCTCGCAGCCCACTCGCCCACGGCACATACCCTTGCTCATGGACACCAGCACCAAGAGAATAGCGATGGGGAAAGCGAAGAGGGCGAAATGGAAGGAGGAGAAGCTGAGGGTACAGAAGAGCAGGAAATGGAAGAAATAGCGGACCTAACGGTAGAGGACGATGGTGAGAGCGCACCCTTCTACGTCCTATCAGAGGAAGCGATTGCTCTTTTCGCACGCAGCGACGCCAGGCGGCGTAAGGAGAAGAACCGGGTACGTGATTCATGGTGCATTCCCACTCAAGTGTCTAACCTCACTCTATTATGTTGGCAGAGGCGTAAGGAACAAGCGAAGGCGCGTGAAGAAGCCAAAAAGGCACGCTACACCCGCAAGACCGGAGCCTTCGTTACACAAAGCACAATAGGTAGAGGCGAAGTGAATTTGAGCCACGTCTCCTTTTGCATCCCTTACACGGTAGTGCGCATTCCTTTGTTGCAGGTGGAGCGGTGCCGACCGATCCCGTCACGTCTGCTGAACGGCTCTCACGTGAACACCTGTTTGGAGCCAAAGGTTTGAGCAAGGTGGAAGAACTAGAAGGCATGATGAACACGCTCTTCCTCCGCGCCTGCGATCTCAAGCAGCCGGCCATGTGGCCGTCCATGCCCCTGCGTCTTGGGTCATGAAGTGTGCACGTTTTGTGTAGGATCGGTTTCTCAGTGCTGCCGCGTGGGGCCCAAAAAGCTCCAAAAAGAAACAGAAGAAACAGAATCCGCAGCGACGTGGGTCCCAAATGATGATGCGCGATCGGAGGCAGGCCCTTTTCACGGGCTGCTTCCTGCTCTTCTGTCTGGTTGCCTTCTTGGCGCCTACTGCGAATGGTCTGATTCATAAACTGTCCATCAAGAATGACCGCCGCGGTGCGTTCAGGATTGAAACCTTTGGTTTCTTCAAGGGGGGCACAATGCAAATGACCATTGAGAACTTCGAGGTACGCAATCATCTTACGAGGTCAAAATAGCAAACATCCCACCCACACACCCATCCTCTCCCGCAACTGGCAGGCAGTCGATGAAAAGGGTCTCCCTTGGCGCGACCGCACTGCGGGCTTCATTGTCAAGCACACCGAAACCGACAGTGGATCTTTCATCGAGGAAACTGAGGCCTCCAAGTGCTCGAGCCTTCTCCAGGAATTGGAAAGACCTGACACCATCCCCGTCCCAGTAACTGATCAAGCGTACGCTGTCTTGTTAATTTGAGAAAGGATGGCCAAATCTCACAAGGACCGCGAACAGTGTTTCTGGTTCCGCGCAAAAGAAGGAGATCAGCATCACGGGTGAACGTCCCCAGGGCTTCTACACCATCGTTTTCCTCAACTGCAACCCTGGAACTTACGTTTCGTTTGATGTACGCCCTTTTTCGCCTTTTTTTGCTGCCGAGCCCACGGGCGGCCCGGCCAGAGCTCTGGCCTTTTCCCAAGTGCAACAAGTTGAACTGATGTGGCCCTTGCACCACCTGTAGCTCACATTGGTTAACGTCAACCCGGGACCCAACTACCTCTCGGCGGGCCTCACTGCGCTTCCCACCCTCTACGCCATTTTGTTTGTCGTATGGACTGTTGCGCTGGGCATTTGGATCTTCCATTTCATGCGCGGCGAGGGGTACAGCTTCTCTTTCTCTATCTCCCCGCTCTTGTTGCTGTTTTTTCAACTAAGCAACTGTGTTTGGGTTCAACAGCAAGAGGATCTTCCGCATCCACCACCTGATCACCGGCATTATCCTCCTCAAGCTGCTCACGCTTTTGTTTGAAGCGGTACAACTACATCCTCTCCACCATCTCTCGTCATGACCGCCTTGCTCAAGAGTCCGTCTTCTTTGCATAGATTGAGTTCCACTACAAGAAGACGACAGGACACCCCGGCGGCTGGGTCATCGCCTACTACATTTTCTCTGGGTACCGCATTACACCTCATGAATAGCTAATGGTGTACACCCGCACCACTAACTCTGGTTCTTTGTTCCACTTGACTGTGCACACAGCCTCAAGGGCACCATGATGTTCATTGTGATTGCGCTCATCGGAACTGGCTGGGCCTTCATCAAGCCCTTCCTCGGTGAGAAGGACAAGAACATTTTCTTGGTCGTGATCCCTCTGCAGATTTTGGCCAACATCGCCATCATCGTGCTCGAGGAGACCGCTCCCGGTTCCCAGGGCTGGTTCACTTGGGTTCGTTGTGCAGCCCTCTTCGTATCTTTGAGCTCGTCTTTTATTTACTCGCCCGTCATGGCGCATGTAGAAAGAGGTCCTCCGCCTCGTAGACATTATCTGCTGCGGTGCCATCCTTGTGCCCATCATCTGGTCGATCAAGCACCTGCGCGATGCGGCCGCCATCGACGGCAAGGGTACGTCTTCTTTCTTCTCAGTATAGTCACAGGAAGTCTTTTTGCTCATGAGGAGTCGTGCGCGTGCAGCCAAGAGGAACATGGAGAAGCTCCAGCTCTTCAGGGAGTTCTACCTCCTGGTGGTGACCTACATCTACTTCACTCGCATCATCGTTTTCTTGCTTGATGCCACCCTCCACTACCAGTATGTCTGGCTCGGTGAGTTCTTCACCGAGTTGGCCACGATCATTTTCTGGGGCCTCACGGGGTACGATTCGCACTTGCTCTCGCCTTTGCCCTCTCATGAAACTTACTCGGCTTCTTTACACCAACAGATACAAGTTCAGGCCCGTCGCCGACAATCCTTACCTCAAGCTGGACGAAGATGAGGAGGATGCTGAGCGAGAGGAGGCTCAGAGACAAGCTCGCGCTGAAGGTGGTGAGACCATTGTCATGGAGCCGCTTGAGCCCAAGAATATCGACGTCACCATCAACTAGGGAGAGCCTCGATAGCGGCTGTCGTCACAACAAAACGCCCTTTCTTTTTCCAATAAAGCTTCCCCCAAACGTTTCGTCGTCCAATCGCGTCAAAGAGAAGTGCGGGCACCTTTCCTTATTCTGCTTCGGTCGCGGCAAGCCAGCATTCTGGCTTGTAGAGACACCAAGCAGACGGACATGGCACTGCCACTACGTAGACGTGCCCTTACCCCAGCGATGTTCCAATCACTTCGTGAGGAACGTGAGGAGAAGCGGTAAGCCCAAATGACTGACCCCACGTCAACAGCTGCTGACGCTTTACCAGTAGGCGACTGCTTGAGCAGGACGGTCCTGTTACTCCAGGCATCGTTTACGAAAAGGTTGTGCCTACCACTCGCCAGGCTTCCGATAGCGGTACGCCACCTTATCTCCTCCAATCGAAGCTTCATGAAGGAAGGTTTGAAACCTTCTTTGGCTTGCAGGAACAAGAGTCGTATGCGCCAAGGAGGATACGCCTGCAGGCTTTGCTGTTCCAGTTGAGAGGAAAACGAGACCTTATCCACGAGACGTCAACTGGGAGGCAGATGAGCCCTTCCCCTCCCTTAAGTCATGCGCTGCGCAAGGACTACGAATCAACGCAGGCAAGAGAAAGGTCCCATGCACCACAGACGCCAAAGCGTTTTTCTTCACTCCCAAGGCAGCACCAGCACTCTTCGACCTGGCAGCGATCAGGTCACCTTACCCTGTTTCTGCTCGCCGCAAGAAGCTCAACTTTGGAGAGCGCCCGACATCAGCACTGTCCAGACTGCTCGAGACCTTGCTTGGGTGGCTGCTGATGCTCCTCGGCTTACCCTTTCTTCCTCTGTGTTGGATCTACGCCATCTGTAAGCTCACTTTTGTGCCGCCACCTCCTGGTACGCCCTCCGGCCGTGCAAAGCAGAAGCTAAAATTCCTCGTTCCGCCAGTGGCTCGTACCGGTGCGGTTCTCGGTAGGAAGTTCGTGCGTGCTCGTAGGCGGCTGGTGGACGAGACAGCGACCAACTAAGCGCACAGTGACCACGTAAGCTTGAAGGATGATTGTAGTCCTCACTCTCTCGGAAATGGGACCAGTTTTCTGGATCTTGGGCATCTTGTTGTTTGTTGTCGTGTCTGTCTTGTCTGTGGGTGCTTCACTCGCCGACTACGAAGAGAGGACCAACCCGCGTGGATCGCGAGAGCATGCAGTCACCCACAGCCCCACCCATCTCGCCCGGCCTTTTGTCAAATAAATGCTCTCAATTCATCAACAAAAATGCAAATGTTTCGGAAAGAACTGTATTGAAGAACAGACAGAAAGAAGGCTCCTTTCGTTTACGAGCTCTCCTCAGTCCTGAGCCTGGCGTTGGCGTTGGTAACCTTAATGTTCAGCTGGGCGGCCCTCTCGATGATTTCCTTCCTCTTCTTGGAAGAAACGCTGTGGGCGATCTCAGCAGCGTACTTACGGTTGTGCATAAGCAGAAGCTCGAGGTCGTTCACGTTGAAGACGCGGAAGCGGTGGAAACCCGAAGGGAGCATGTGCCTGGTCTTCTTGTTCGATCCATAACCGATCTTGGGCATGATGAGGGAGCCCTTGAACTTCCTCCTCACCCTGTTGTCGATACCGCGGGGCTTCCTCCATGAGGTCTGGAGAGAGAAGAGAGATTGATTAACGGGGGACGCTCAAGACAACCAGCGAATTGTGTAAGGAGATGCAAACCTTCACGCGGAGGAAAAGATCGGACTGGAAGCGGGCGATCTTCTTGGTGCGCTTCTTGACGATGCGCTTCTTGATGAGGGGGTGAGGCATTCTGTACAACACGTACGTGTTAGCTCAAGAGACTAACGCTCCAGCAGATTGATTAAGGCGCGCGACATCGGGGGAGGCGGGAGCGCACCTGAGGGAACCCGCTACGACGACGGACGATGCGAGATGGAGAGGGAGAAAAAGAGAGAAGGGCTGGAAAACTGGAAAAAAGTGGCTTTAGCCCTGTTAGCAATGCTAGGATAAATCCATGTTTACGACGAAGAAATCATGCTTTTTCTTTGCGACAAAGAAATTCTTGGCCTAACCGACTGTCTGATCATCAGCGGCCTCCAAGTGGACAATGGCGACGCTGGCGGCCAACATCCCTCCCGAGAAAAGAAGTACGTTCTTTTTGTGTAATGCTTGCACCTGGATTTCCCCTCATTCATGCTGATTTTGTTCCCTTTGCCAGCCGTTATCGACAAGACTGCAGATTTTGTTGCGCGAAATGGGCCAGCATTTGAGCACAAAATCTTGGCCAACGAAAAGCAGAACGCGACGTTCAGCTTCTTGCTGCCCACTGATCCCTTCCACGCTTATTATAAGCGGCGCATCCAAGAATTGAAGGGGCTTCTGCCAGGGCAGGACACTGCAGAGGTACTCTTCCCCACCTTCTTGTTTTCGACATCAAGTCGCTCATCTTCATCTTCGCCCTACAATCGTCGTCGTGAAGGTCGCTGCACTTGCCGCTTTGCCTACAAAGAAAACGGTCGCTGAAAAGGAGGCCAAACCGGCCAAGCCTTTGAAAGCACCCGAGCCTGAGGAGTGGATCATCGACATTCCTGACATCCTCTCTGCACTTGATTTGTACGTTCCTCCTTCGAAGGCCAGTTGCACAGCCACGAGCTTGTTCATTGTGAGCGTAAAGAAGAGGAACCTCATCTTGGATTCTCATGTTTTCGTTTGCGCAGGGAGGTGATCAAGCTGTCGGCTCAGTTCGTGGCCCGCAATGGCAAGCACTTCTACTTGGGGCTCCTCAACCGGGAGCAGCGCAATCCGCAGTTTGACTTCCTCAAGCCGCAGCACTACCTGCACAAGTTCTTCAACACATTGGTGGACGCCTACACAAAGGTGCTCATGCCGCCGCACGATCTCAACACCAAGCTCGACGCGCTGCTAGACAAACACACGGTCTACGCCAACCTGCTCGACCGGGTCGACTGGGAGCGACACCAGCAGCGACTCAAGGACGAAGAGAACGAAGAGGAGAAGGAGCGCATGGAGCGGGCGCTCATCGACTGGCACGACTTTGTCGTAGTGGAGACCATCCTCTTTGACGAGGACGAGCTCAAGCCGGCCCTCGCCTCCCGCCCCGGCGCCGCGCCATCGGCGGCCGGCGGCAGCGAGATGACCGCGCGCGGCGTCAAGCAGGAGCGACCCGACGGAGACGATATGGACATGGACGTCGAGATGGAGATGGACCTCGACGACCAGGAGATCAGGATCGTCAAGGGCGAGGTGCCCAAGCCCGCCGCCGGCGGCGCCACAGCCGAGGCGCTCAAGTACTCGATCTGCCCCAAGTGCGGCGAGAAGATCCCGCTCGAGGAGATGGAGGAGCACATGCGTATCGAGCTGCTCGACCCCATCGCCCGGCAGAAGAAGCTCGAGCAGATGAAGCGACGGCGCGAGAGCTCGCTGGCCGAGGGCGACGAGATCAGCAAGAACCTGCGCTCGCTCAGCGCCCTCCGCCCGGACATCTTCGATGAGGAGGAGGAGGCCCGCAAGGCCGAGGAGAGCCGCCGCCAGCCCAAGATCATCTGGGACGGTCACACGGGCTCCATCGCCGCCACGGCCTCGGCCATCATGGCCCACATGACCCCCGAGGAGAAGGCCAAGGCCATCGCCCGGGCCGAGGCCGAGCGACCCAAGATCGGCCCGTCGGCCGTCGCGCCCGCTGCCGCTCCGGCTCCTGCCCCTGCGGCACCCGGCGCGCC
>NAVB01002272.1:0-10014 GCA_002179805.1 Acanthamoeba lenticulata | reverse complement strand
GTCAGCGAGTGGAGGAAGTTCACCACCACCAAAAAAAGCCACAAACCTTGCGTGTCGGGTGTGAGCAGGTCGTCGAAGAAGTCCAGCCATCGGAGGCCGGGCGTTTCCATGACGTGCTTCTTATAGATTCCGTTGAACAGCTTCACAATATATCTGTAAATTGGTCAAAATATCAGAAGAGGAGAAAGAGATGAATGAATAAATAATATAATATAAGAAAAAAAATAATTAAAAGTAAAATAAAAAATGCGAGTATGAAGAACGAACCGTGTCTCGTTGAGAACAGGCACCACCGGGTGGACGTAGATGTTCCAGCGGTACTTGCGTTGAAGCTCCTTCAGCACATCAATAAATATGCGAATTGTAACCTTTTGACAAATATAAATCACACAAATAGTCACAAAATGCCCAAGAAAATAAAACATAAAATGCAAAGAAGTGTTGGATCAACGCGTACGGTGGCGCCCTCCTCGAGGTCACGGTAGCGGCATTTGGCCACCGACACGACGAGGCCCTCGCGGCAGTCGATTTCGCCAAACAGGAACACCACGTCCGAGCCCGGCGGAACTGCGGGCGTGTGCGCGTGCGTGTGCGTGTGTGTTATGAATCGGCGCAGACACGCGCGTGCGTGAGTGGGTTCCAGTCCACGTACTGGTAGAGACGACGTTGTAGAAATTGTTTTTGGGGAAGAACACGCTCTCTGGCCGGAGATGCCACATCTTGAGGCCCGTGACGAGCATGGGCCGGAGCAACCTCGCTTCGCCTTTGGCCTGGTGGTTCGTGACGATCGTGTGCCAGGCGGGCGTCATGCAGTGGCTGTCGCCCGCCACGTACAGCACCTTGTGGTCCACAAGCGGCAGTCTGCACATGTATGCCACGTCAGCCACCACCTTAAGTGGAGTCAGTCGACAGCAGTCCGGGGACGGACCGGTGGTAGTCCAGGAGCTGAGCGATGCAGCTAAAGTAGGCGTTCTCGTTTCGGATGGTCGTGGCGTGCAGCTCTCGCCCGTCGCGCACTGGGCCGACGAGGCGGACGAGGGCCTGGACCAGGTCGAGCGCGCCCACGACAAAGAGCACCTTGGCCAGCGTGAAGAAGAGGGCCGCCAGGTCGAGCTCCTCGGGGCTCAGCGGCCGCTTGCCATAGGCAGCGGTGGCGGCGGCGGGCGGCTTGGCCTCGGCCTTGGGGTCCTTTGGCCGAGCCTCGAGGCCTTGGCCGTCGCCCGAAGACGATACCGCTGTCGAGGGCGGGACACGCTGGGCGGCCGCGTGGGCGGCGAGGTCGTCGACGTCGGCGATGAGCCGCAGGACGGCGGCGCAAGAGACGTCGCCGTCGCCCTCAGTCCCGACGCGCATGTGGGCGTTGGTCCGGCAGAAGCGCTTCACCACGTCAAACGCTTCCTGGTACCGGTTCAGCACCTGTGTGTACCCGGGAAGGAGGCCACGTCGTGAGTCATGGCACGCTCGGAATGCATGGCACGCATGGCGCGCATCTCAGCCCTAGAGCTGGGTGGGTTTGGGACGGACCTCGAGGTTGTGGACGAGGTTGAGCGCGTAGGAGGACGAGGCGGGCTTCTGGGCCAGCGCCCGGTAGTACAGCTGCGTCGACTCCTCGACGGCTGGCCAGGCACGCAAGCACAATAAAACACGACATGAGGAAGGGAAGCCGAACAAGGCCAGGCCAGGCAAGGCGCGTACCGCCATAGTCCTTGACGACGGTGGCCAAGAAGGCAAGAGCGGCTGCCGCCGCCGAGGGCACCGCCGCGAGCTCTTTTTCCACCTGTTTTACGCAAAAGAAAACGAAATGTAATGAAATAATTGCGCAAATGAATAAAATTTCGGAAAGAAATTGATTGTTGAGGAAAAGGGTGACGGACCAGATCGACGCCCTGAGCTTGAATAACCTGCGCGATTAGTTCGCGCGTCTCCGGGTGGTTGGGCTTGCGGACGAGCACCCGCAGGAACGCGTGGAGGGCGTCTGTCGGGTGGCCAGCATCTCGCAGGGCCTTGCCGTACTCCACCAACGCGTCGTCATTGTTCTCGTTCTGTTGCAAAACGTTCTGCGCGAATATGATTTTTCAGTATTTCTGAAACTATTAAAAAACAATTATAACATTATTATAATTGTTTTTTATAATAGTATAATAAAGTACCAAAAAAATCTTGGCGGCGTCGTTCTTCTGGCCTCCAGAGTACATGGCCCGGCCGACGAGGACCTGTAGCCGCGTGAGGACTTCGGCCGGTTGACCGGCCTTTTTGGCGCGCTCCAGGGCGTTGAGGTAGGCCTTGACGGCCTTCAAGTGCGCCCCCGCCTGCTCGTAGAGCTCGCCCAGCCTGCCCACGCATGCGTTAATATATATTTTTTTCTATAGAAGAATGCCATCAACGTCTCTTGTTGATGGTCATTTGACGAGCGCACTTGACATAAAAGTCGGGGTCGAGGGGAAAGGCCTGTGCCCCGCGCACGAGGTAGGGCAGCGCCTTGTCGTGCTTCTTGATGCTGAGCCAGATCGTGCCTGGCCACCGCGTTTATTATTATTAAATAATGGTTAGAGCCGCCAAAGCCAGGAAGGACGGCCAGGTGGAGTTGCTGCGCACCAAGCTGGAGGAGGCACACGCGGTGATTTGGCAAGAGGGCCAGCACCTGCTCGAGGATGGACACCGCGTGCTGTGTATATCAAGGGGAAGGCGGCCGTAAGGAGATTGCCAGGTGCGGGACACGCAAGAAAGAAGAAGGAAAAGAAGAAGAAGAAGAAGACACATACGCGATAGTTGCCGCGCTGGCGGGACTGCTCGGCGACGTCGAGCGAGTGCGCGATGTACTGCTGCACGGCGGGGCTCGCGGCCACGCTCGGCTCGAGCGGCTCCGGCAGGGCTGGCGCCGGCTGCTGGCCAGCCTCGCTCGTGAGGCGCAGGGCCGATGTGAGCTCAGCCAGCTCCGCCGGAGAGGTCGCGGATGACGAGGGGTTCGTCGAGGAAGCAATGACAGGAGCAGCAGTAGTGGAAGAAGAAGAAGAAGAAGAAGTGGGAGAGGAGGTTGATGGCGGAGCAGCGGCGGCTTTGGTGGCTGCAGCAGCTATGGTTGGCGCGGCCGCATAGACAACGTAGATGTCAGTGCGGTCCTCGACTGACTTGGCCACACGCGCTTCGCTTCGGTACGGCCGCTTCCTGGTAGTGGCAACACGCAATTGTGTTAATCGTGCGAACAAAAATCAAGAAAGACAAACAACGCACTTCTCATTGACGGCAACAAGTCCCGTGCGTGGCAACACATGTCCTGCAGCTTCATGCCGCTTGTTGTAGGCACTCACGAATTTCTGTGTGCACAGCCTTGAGAAATAGTAGATTACTTGTCCGAGGGCGAGCACAGTACCCCGAGGACTTCATCAAAAGTGTCAGGGGCATCACTGGCCAGCGTGAGGATAAGGGTGTACTCTGGCAGTCCACCAGCGCCTTCATAATGGAGGTACACCTTCATTGTTGGGACCAAACAGAGCCCTTTTGTCGTTTATTTGGTCTGGAAAATCAAAAAAAAAAAAAAAAATGGCCGTATCCATACACCGGACCTCTGAACAAGTAGTTGCCTGTTTTTTAGTTCACCGCTTCCCTCCGAACATCTAAGTCAAGCTACGCCAGGCGGTGTTAGTACTGGGGCGACCTCCCGGGAATCCATCGTGTCGTATCCTCTTTTATTCATCGTTCTGCTCTCACCCCGCGGTTGTGTACTCTTGCTTCAGAGGACTTGTAGGCAGTGAACACCCTGAAGGACAGACCACGTGGGCGCTAAAGCTGTCCCTATGTTACTGCGTGCAACCATCCTGCGTCACTCAGTTTTCAACCCGATTATTGTTGCTGTGCGCTTCACAAACCCCGAGGCCTTGTGCTTCAAATAGTTTTCTTCTTCAGGCTAGTTTTTTTGGCAGGCAACTTGACCTCTCTTGGTCGCTTGCTCACCCGGGTGAATGACTGTCCCTCAGATGTTGCATGTCACTTTGAGAACGAATTTAGCCAACGGGAATTACCGGGTGGTCTATGGTTGTGCCACATAAGCACAAAGCACGATGTTGGTCACTCGGCTCGACACTGGCATATCTGAGCAACTACAACCCCCCAACTGGAGCCACGGGGCATCTGGATTCAGCAACCATCTAGAAAGAGGCGCATGTGGTTGTCCGCGGGTTGGCGGGCACCGCCTACAAGTACAGCCGAACCGGTCGATCTTTCAGTCTTCACCCTGTCCACAACCTACTTGTACCATAACATCACCACCTGCCGACCATGAAGCGACTGCACCTGTTCTGTTTCGCTCTGTACCTAGTCTTCATCATCGCAAGCCCGTGGAATACAGTGGATGGTTCGCACTTCACGCATCATCACTACTCCCTTTTTACCAGCTCAGCTGACCCATCAACTCATGTTATTCACCTGCGCAGCGGCTTTGAGTACGCGCCTGTACGGCGATGGCTCGCCCAACGCCGACGCGATCATCAAAGCCTGGGCGGATAGCTACGAGTTCACTCGTGATGACGTGAGGTGCTCAGCTCCTTCACTCTTCAAAGTCTTGTTTGGCTCTTACCACTTATGTTTCGTGGCCCTCAGCTTGACCTACGCCGGTTCGGGCCTTGATTCCGCCCTGCAGGCGTACACGCGTCAAAAAGTGGTGCGTAGTATTTTTAAAAATTGCAATTTGTGTCCAGCAATGTTTAAGATCTTAAACATTGCTGGACACAACAACACAGGACTTTGTGGTCACAGACCGTGCGCTGCCTGCGGCTGACGCCAGCCGGTACAGCGTTGTTCAGTTCCCTCTCTTCGGCCAGGCCTTAGTGCTCACCTACAATATTGGCCTCAATGAATCGCTCGTACATCGCCTTGCCTTTAAATTGGCTTTTGATTTTTCGAATTAATCATCGGCTTTACCGCGTACAGGTGTTGGACCGGGAGACGGTGGGCCTCATCTGGGCAGGCAACATCACCTTTTGGAACGATTCGCACATTGCTGCCCTCAACCCGACCCTCATCTCCAAGCTGCCCAACGACACCATCAAGTTGGCCTACAATGTGAACAATGCCCTCTCCCTCGCTGAGGTGTTCAAGCTGGCCGTGTCGAGCTTCAGCAGCACCTTCCGCACGGCGCTTGCAGCAGCCAACAACTCGTTCGACCTCATGGCCCCGGCGCTCGAGGGCCGCGCCGTGGAGGCCGGCTACTCGGCCGACCGCGCAGTGTGGGCTGCGGCCACGCCCAACAGCATGACCTTTGTCAAGCTCGCGGACAGCCAGGCGGTGAACCTGCCGTGGGCCAGCATGATCAACAAGGCCGGCGGGCTCGTCTTGCCCAGCGTGTACTCAGTTCAAGCGGCCATGTCCGAGTTCGCGGCCAACTACAGCGCGGGCAACCTGACCATCGACATCTTTGACGCACCCGGCAACGAGTCGTGGCCGCTCAGCTATGTAACCTATGTTCTCGTCAACCGGAGCATCACGGCGCTCGATTGCACCAACATCGAGGAGCTCATCCGCTTCCTGGCCTGGACCCAGATCAACGACGCGTACGTCATGCGAGTCCCGGACGAGGTTTGCATTCTTTACATAACTCACCATGAGAGGAATGTCAACTATCTGCTCCACTCCCCCAGGGCGTCGAAGCTGGCCGAGGACCAGGGCTTTGTGCCGATCGACCAGAGCCTGCGCAAGAACCTGCTCGATCTCTTCACGCGCATCGAGTGCAACGGCCAGCAGGCTCTCAACGCGTCGTTCCTCATTGGCGCCGGCCCGCCGCTGCCCATCTACACGGCCTGGACCGTGGGCCAGTCCTCCAGCGCGGCGACGATCAAGTACTTTGAGGCCACGTCGCTCCAGGCCAAGAAGCAGCTGCGCACGTTTGACGAGCAGTTTGGCACGACGAGCAACGGCCTTGAGGCCGAGTGGTATTCGGCCATCCCCGACGTGGCCTTCATGCCCGCCGTGATCTACGGCGTCGTCCCGGGTACGCCCCTGCCCCCCCCTCCTTTGCTCGTCTCGGTGCTGGCGGCCTTCGTCATCATCATGCTGAGCTCGTCTTCCCACCAACAAAAGGCTACAACTTGCCCGAGCTGGTGCTCAACGGGCTCGAGCTGGTGCTCAACGTCGAGGTGCTGGCCGACATCTACTTGGGCAACATCACCATGTGGAACGACCCGCGTATCGCCCAGATCAACGCCAACGCGACCGCCTCGGCGCTGCCCGCGCGTCCCATCAAAGTCGTGCTTCAGACCTCCAGCTCGGCCATCGAGCAGCTCTTCACGGCCATGCTCAGCGCCACCGTCCCCGAGTTTGCGCAGCGGGTGCGTGCGCCTTCTTCGGTGCGGGCCTTTGACGCAGCTCAGCCTCACCTTGGCCACTCGCACATGCACGCAGGTGGGCACGTCGGACGTGGCGACGTTCCCCGTGGAGGCCTCGGCCACCACCATCGAAGTTGACAACTACACGAGCCTGGTCTCGGTCATCGCCGACACCTCGGACACCTTTGCGTTCATCAACCTCTACGACGCCCTTCTTGTACGTGGGATATTCCAGTGATAACATCTTTTACTTTGGAATGCGTGTGACTAACTCACATTTTTGACGACCACGCAGACGCCGACCATCAGCCCGGGGAGCATGTACAACCCAGCCGGCGTGGCGGTGCAGCCCAACAAGACCTCTGTCAGCAGCGCCTTCACACGCTACCTGGAGACCACCGCCGCGCCTGACTACACCGGCATCATCCTCAGTGCGCCGCACCTCACCTGCCGCTTGCGTGGCCCGAATTCTTCTGGATGAACTCACGCTGCCATTGCGCGGCACAGGCGAGGCGCCCGACAGCTGGCCGCTGGTGGCCTTTGGCGCCTTTATTTACCGCAGCCAGACCATGGAGGACTGCAACAAGGCCGCCGCCCTGGCCTCCCTGCTCCTCTACACGCAGACCAGCCCCGAGGCCGTGCAGTCGGCCGACCGGCAGGGCTTCATCGTGGCCTCGGCGGCCAACGACGGGCTCAAGCGCCAGTTCTACCAGCAGCTCAAGGCCTTCACGTGTGACGGCGTGGCCGTGAGCTCCGTGGCCAACTGCATCACCGACGCCGGCGACCTGTGCTCGGGGGCCGGCACCTGCGCGGACAACGCGTGCGTGTGCAATGCTGGGCGCACGGGCCAGTACTGCGAGGCCCTCGTCTCGGCCAGCTCGGGCAGCGACGTCTCGACCATCACCATCGGTACTTTCCCCAGGCCTTGTCTTGCTGGGCCTGGACCTTGGGCTTTGGTGTCTGACTGTCGGCGTGGCCTCTGTGTGCAGCGGTGGTGATCCCGGTGGCCGTCGTGGTGCTGGTCGTCCTGGCGGCCGTCCTGGTCATCCTCGTTTGGGCCATCAAGCGCGCGCAGCGCAAGACGGACGACTGGGAGATCGACTACGCCGAGCTCGAGGTGGGCGAGCAGCTCGGGGCCGGCGGCTACGGCGAGGTGCACAAGGCCATGTGGAAGGGCACCGAGGTGGCCGTCAAGGTCATGACCGCCGAGAAGATCAGCAAGGAGATGGAGAAGAACTTCCAGGACGAGGTGCGCGTCATGACCTCGCTCCGCCACCCGAACGTGGTGCTCTTCATGGCGGCATCGACCAAGCCGCCCAAGATGTGCATCGTGATGGAGTTCATGTCGCTCGGGTCGCTGTTCGACCTGCTGCACAACGAGCTCATTCCAGAGATTCCGTTCGTGCTCAAGGCCAAGATGGCCTACCAGGCCTCCAAGGGCATGCACTTCCTCCACTCGTCGGGCATCGTGCACCGCGACCTCAAGTCGCTCAACCTGCTGCTCGACAACAAGTGGAACGTCAAGGTGTCCGACTTTGGCTTGACCAAGTTCAAGGAGGACGCTCAAAAGGGCGGCGCTGGCAACAACGTGGCCGGGAGCGTGCACTGGACCGCGCCCGAGGTGCTCAACGAGTCGGCCGACGTGGACTTTATCCTGGCCGACGTGTACTCGTTCGGAATCATCCTGTGGGAGCTGCTCACGCGCGAGCAGCCCTACTTTGGCATGAGCCCGGCCGCCGTGGCCGTGTCCGTCCTGCGGGACAACATCCGGCCGCAGATGCCCGACGTGCTCACGTGCCCGGCCGAGTACGAGGAGCTGATCACGAGCTGCTGGCATGTGGACCCGGTGATCCGGCCGACGTTCCTCGAGATCATGACGCGCCTCTCGTCCATGCACGGCGAGTCGACCTCGGTCGGCATGACCTCCAAGACCTCGTCCTCATCGTCGAGCGGGAACAACTCCAACGGCCGCGATCCCAAGGTGCCGCGCAACATCTACGGCTCGTGGACGCTGCCCTCGACCCACGGCTCGGCGTCGACGGGCTCCACGTCCTCGTCCTCGTCCAACGCGTCCAAGAACTTCTCCGCGGCGGCCCAGGCGGCCGGCGGCGTGCGCGCGCCCGAGGGCGAAGTGACAATCGTGTTTACGGACATCACGCGCGCGGCCTCGCTCTGGGAGTTCAACGCCGCGGCCATGCGCGACGCCACGCTGCTCCACAACGAGACCTTGCGCGCGGCGCTCAAGCGACACCGGGGCTACGAGGTCGTGTTCCTGCGCGACCGCAACAGCGGCGAGGGCTCCTTCTGCATGGCCTTCCAGCACACGAGCGACGCGCTGGCCTGGTGCTGCGACGTCCAGCGCGCCCTGCTCACCGTCGAGTGGCCCGAGGCGCTGCTCGAGCACCCGGGCGCGGCGGAGGAGTGGGGCGACACCGACGACCGCGTCGTGTTTAAGGGCCTGCGGGTGCGGATGGGCGTGCACGTGGGCGTGCCCAAGGTGGTGCGCGACCCGATGACGAGGCGCGTGGAGTACATCGGCCCGGTGGTCAATGCCGCGGCGCGCATCACGGCCATGACCCACGGCGGCCAGGTCGTCATGAGCCACACCGCCCGCGACAAGTTTGTCCTTCACGCTGCCTCGGCGGCGGCAGCGCCCTCGTCTGGGACGGCGGCAAGTGACGCTGAGGGCGGCGCGGCGACCACGGCGGCGGCCGAGGCCCGGCTGGTGGCGCTGGGCAAGTTTGAGATGCCCGACGTGCCGCAGGGCGCGCGCCTGTTCGAGCTCAAGGTCGAGGGCCTCGAGGCCCGCTTCTTTGGTGGCGTCGCGCACGACGGCGACACCACGTCCTCCTCGGGCGCGCCCTCAAGCGGCAGCGACGGCCACAAGGAGGCGCGAGAGGACCGGAGCCACACGTCGGGGACGAGCGGCAGCGGCGACATGCAGACGGCGGTGGGCGAGGGGATGATGTTCAAGGAGGACACCTTCCTCACGTCGGCCAACCTGTGCCGATGGATCATCGACTTCCACGAGATCGCGCTCGGCAAGCAGGTGGGCCTCGGGTCCTACGGCGTCGTCTACCGCGGCAAGTGGAAGGGCGTCGACGTGGCCGTGAAGCGGTTCATCAAGCAGAAGCTCGACGAGCGGCGCATGCTCGAGTTCCGCGCCGAGATGGCCTTCTTGTCGGAGCTGCACCACCCCAACATCGTGCTCTTCATCGGGGCGTGCGTGAAGAAGCCCAACCTGTGCATCGTGACCGAGTTCATGAAGCAGGGCTCGCTCAAGGACATCCTCTCCAACAACGCCATCAAGCTCACGTGGAAGCACAAGCTGCGCATGCTGCGCTCGGCCGCGCTCGGCATCAACTACCTCCACTCGCTCCATCCGGTGATCGTGCACCGCGACCTGAAGCCGTCGAACCTGCTCGTGGACGAGAACTGGAACGTGAAGGTGGCCGACTTTGGGTTCGCGCGCATCAAGGAGGAGAACGCGACCATGACGCGGTGCGGCACGCCGTGCTGGACGGCGCCAGAGATCATCCGCGGGGAGAAGTACGACGAGCGGGCCGACGTGTTCTCGTTCGGCGTGATCATGTGGCAGGCGCTGACGAGGCGCGAGCCCTACGCCGGGCGCAACTTCATGGGCGTGTCTTTGGACGTGCTCGAGGGCAAGCGCCCGCAGATCCCTGGCGACTGCGTG
>NAVB01002270.1:0-12950 GCA_002179805.1 Acanthamoeba lenticulata | reverse complement strand
GGCACCATCCTGAAGAACATCGCCGAGTGCCGCCAGGCGTACGTCGACGAGCATGACACGCTCTCGAAAGCGAAGGCCACTCAGCTTCTGGAGCAAGTGCTTCCCCTGGCGCGTGATGCCTGCGAGATCGCCCAAGCCCATGCGACGGCCGCCGGTGCGGCTGGTGATGACGACGAAGATTATCTCGATGCTCTCTATGGCCTAGGCGAACTTTATCTCCAGCTCGATCGCTACGCCGAGGCGCTGCCCTGCTTCGAGAAGAACCTACCGCACATCGAAAGAACCCAAAGCGCTGACAGTATGGATGCCCTTCTCTGTTGGCGCAATTTGGCCGCCTGCTATAAGGTATGAAGTCAGGCTCCTCCTTGTGCTATGCCACCCCCACAGTCTTCCCCCCTCTTCTCCCTAAACCTCTTCTCTCTCTCTCTCTCTCTCTCATTTAATAGGCAGTTGGCGACCGCGCGAAGTGGGAACACGCCGAGCACAAGTTGACCGAGATTGAGACCCAGTGGCAACACGAAACAGGCAGTGTGATGCCAGACGTGGATGCGCTGCGGCAGACCATGAAAAGTATGGGCTTGGAGAAGGAGCTTGCGGACTTCAACACCACGCTTCACGAAATGGAATCGAAGGACCAAGAAAAAAAACAACGAGTCGCGGCGAAAAAAGCGCGATCGGCACCACCCGCAGCTGCAACGTCCTCCAAACAGCCAAGAAGTTAAGCCCTTTTTTTAAAAGTAGCAAACTTACTATGTTCTCCTCTTATTCTAGTCTCTGTGTTTCTGAAAACACCCCACCCTCACACACACACACACACAAAAGCGAACACGTGGCCGGCGCTGGTGTCACAGCCCGACATTTGCACGCCGCCAGTTCCGCGATTTGGAGGGCGGCCAGTCACGAAAACCGGGGCTGTGCAGGACCGCTGGCGGCCCACCTGCGGCAGCCCCCAGCGCTTGGTCCGGGCGCGAGGCCTACTACTTGGGCACGCGCCAACTCGCGCCCCAATGTGCTGGTCGCAAATCTGTTGGGCGATTGACGAAGTTGAAAGAATGGCAGTTTCATGATCTTGGCCCAGCTCGGCTTCGGTGACACACAGTTGAGCAAGATGACGTTGGCCTTGCCAGGCCCTGCGTCACAAGTGTGGGCATCATCCCACGACTGGGGTGTCGCTTTGCCGTCGTCCTCATTGTCCTCATTGTTGTCGTCGTCGTCTTCCCGGTAAATGACCGAGTAGAGACACCGATCCAGCACCTCAGCCAGCTTGTTTGTGATGGCGTTTGCCTCCTCTTCCTCATCGTCCGTCGGCTCCGCTTCTTGTTCGTCCTCCTCTTCCTGCTCCTTGTCCTTGTCTGTTGTCTTCTTCGTGGCCTTGCTCATCTTCCTCCTGTCCCTACGCTGGCGCTTTCGTTCTCACTTAGCTTCCTCCATCATCTGCAGCCTCTCTTCCTTCTTCAACCTCTGCTCGTTCCTCGTGAAAGCGAGCCATTGCGCTATGTAGGCGATGTCGACATCACCTGGCTTGTAGATGCCACGGACAAGGCTCTTGATGTTGGGCTTGACGTTGACTCAATTCTTCACCACCTTGAACTTGGGTTCAACACTCAGGCGAAGTTTGGCGAATGCCGGTCCAGGCTTCTTCTTAGAAGACTTCTCCTTTCTCCTTTCTCCTCCTCCTCCCCCTCCTCCCCTTGTCCTCCTCTTTCTCAGCCTCTTAGGGTTACGTTAGGGCCAGAAACCCTTCCCTGTGTGTGTCATGTGTGGTGGTCATTGTCTGCTGCAGCACATCTGGGACTGGCTCAACTACCCTGTGTACCCAGCCCACCCCACGATGGAGGGTCTGGTCTACATCCTCAGCCCTCCAAGCACACCTGCTTCTCTTCACTCCTGCAGCAGCACTACAGCAGCATCAGCCTGCATAACACCATCAAGTACATCACCTCGCAGGGCAGACCGGTACAACCTCACCCCAACCGTCTGTAAACAGCTTTGTCATTTTCGTTTTGTGGCCCGCTGCCGCAAGCCCTCTTCTTCGTACCCACTGTGACCATGGCCGCGCTGACCGGCCTTGGTTTCGCGTCGGGCTTATGCAACGAACGATTGAGTCAGCTCAACTCGCCGCTTGGTGCTACCATGCGTGACATGTACGACCTCTGTTTGTGCCTTTTTGGTTTACTGGGAAGTGTAGTCATCTTGTCGCAGCTACAACGCAGGCTCTGGGCGCGCACCAACATGACACAGGTCGGACAAGGCCCCAACCCCAATGTGATGCCCAGCTTTGAGAGGGTCGGCAAGCAACTGCCACCCCAGCCCAGGTTCATCCTGTCTCCTCCTCCCAACCCTTTTGTATTTCTTCAGCAGTGCAGTTTGTTTGTTTGTTTCTTTATTTTTGTCTTTCTTCTGTAGGCACCATGGTTCGAAGACTCTGCAAGGGCCACGTGTGGGGCCTCCTGGCAACAACAGTATGAGAAGGAGGGAGTCTCAAACAACCAGCTGGGTTGGGAGGAGTCTAACTGGGATGCTGTCTTGCATGATGTTCAACAAGGCCATGCTGGGAGCTCTGCTCAAGGCAGCTGGCAACACAAGATGCTTTGCCCAGGATGCATTGGAGTTGGTCAACCTCTACTTTGAGAGTGACTGTTTGGATGAAGGGCGTGCAGCAGATCAAGCAACAGTGAAAACAGCTGATTAAACTGGTTGAAGAATGCAACCTTGGCACCAAGACAGTCTGTTAGGACAGCACCATGAGTTTGCAGTGAAAGAAAGGATGGCCAGGGCAGTTGGGCGGAGGGTCTTGTGCAGCAAGTACACTTGATGGCCTTGGTCCACTTGGCTAGCTTGGTGGCCTGCAGGCCCTGATGGGCAAGATGCTACTGCTTTTGGGCTGCCTTAAGGTGGCTGGGTCATTGCTGCTCCAGTTCTTCATGTCCAGCCACAGCAACAATAAGACTATGAGCAACAACACTGATAAAACCAACAAAACAAAGAGTAAGATGAAGAAAGGACAAAGACAAGTACAAGACCTATTGCATAAAAAAAGCACAAGTTTTATGTAATTGCTGTCAAATTAATTAGCACTATGCAAGTACTTTATAAATAAAAAACATCACCTATTTCAACCAACAGCTCATCCATTATAGCTTTTTTCTCTGTGCAATAAGCCTTTATGCTGCTATAAAATTGTTTCATTTCATCTACAAGAGCTGCATCTGAGCTAATAGAAAGGTCTAGGAAACTCAGAGCATTTTAAATTAAAAACAATAGTAGAAGATATTTTGGCCAAAGTGTCTCTCTTTTTTTCTTCCTCTTTTGGTTTTTTAATATTTTAAACTCTTTTAAATCTTTTTTGTGTGGAATGCAGGGAATTCTGTCCGGAGGCGGTCAAGGACGCCACACTTCTACACAACGACTACATTCGGACCAGCTTAGCCCGATACGGCGGTATAATCATCGAGAGCTCGCTTTTCATTTAATGACTTTATATGGCCAAGCGACTGACGGTGATCGCGACTTAACTTATGCATACAGGACACGAGGTCACGCTCAACAGGGAGGCTCACGCCGTGGGCGGCGAGGGCTCCTTCTGCATCGCCTTCCAGCATCTGGTCGACGCCGTGCAGTGGGCCGCCAAGCTGCAGGAGGACCTCATCAAGATCGACTGGCCGCCTCAGCTTCTCGCCCACCCCGACGCCGCCGAGGTCCGCCCAGCCCCACTTTTATAACGTTTATTTTTTTCGCAATATTCAAGTTTAATTGAGTTCTATTTTCTATATTCTATTATATTAATATATTTGTTGGTGATCATCGCATCCGTGCAGGAGTGGGACGCGCAGGACACGCCCATATTCAGGGGCCTGCGTGTGCGCGTGGGCATCCACTATGGTGAGCCGCGGCACTCGCAGGACCCCCTCACCAAGCGTGTCGAATACATCGGCCCGCACGTGTCCATGTACGTTGTCGTCACCACCGTCGAGAACGCCCAGAAACACGTGTGATTCCATGCATTCCTCAGATTCTTACCGCGTGCGCGCGACCGCACAGTGCCAAGCACGTGACCACGCTGGCCAAGGGCGGGCAGATCTTGCTGTCGCCCGAGGCCTACGCCGAGTGCAGAACCAAGTCCGACCTGACCGACCTGGGCAGCTTCATCGGCGCCGGTACTATTTCGGGCCTCCCAAGTTTTTGATTTCTTATTTCTTAGTTTTGTTTTTTCTGATTTTATCATGAAATTTACTTAAATATTTGTTTGTTTGCTTATTTTTTAATGACAGGCAAGTTCGACCTCGGCCAGACGATCACCAAGCTCTACGAATATCGACCCCTGAGCCTCATCACACGCTTTGCTGGTGCGCTCCCGCCTTTCCCTTGTGTGCATCTGCTGTCGACGACATCATCAACGTTGTGATGATTATGATGATGTTGGATGACTGTCGAGCTCACACCCCGGTGCAGGCGAGACCACCGGCTCGAGCCACTACGATAAAGACAGCTCTGGTTTTCTGTCGGTATGTTTTTTTTTTGAAACTATTTTTTTTTCCAAACCAAATCCCGCAAAAAAAAAAAAAAATACACGCAACAAAAACAAAATTTTAGCAGGAGAGGGAAGCAACGTCGCGGTCCCACGAAATGCCTGTGGTGGTCAACAGCGACGTGGCCTTCCTTGCGTCGGCCAACCTGTGTCGGTGGATCATCGACTTCAAGCAAATCACGCTCGGCAAGCAAATCGGTGCGTCCCCCCTTTTCATCACCTTCATCACCTTCGTCATCGTGCTCATGGTGCTCATCATGGCGCTGACGACTACGGCGACGTCATCAGGGATGGGCAGCTTTGGCATCGTGTACAAGGGCAAGTGGAAGGGCGTGGACGTGGCGGTGAAGAAGTTCATCAAGCAGAAGCTGACGGAGAAGCGCATGCTCGAGATCCGCGCCGAGGCGGCCTTTTTGTCGGAGCTGCACCACCCGCACATCGTCATGTTCATCGGCGCCTGCGTCAAGCAGCCCAACCTGTGCATCGTCACCGAGTACATGCAGCGGGGCAACCTGCGCGACATCCTGCGGGACAAGACCATCCAGATCCCGTGGAACCTGCGCATGAGCATGGCCAAGTGCATCGGCCTCGCCCTGCGCTACCTCCACACCCTCGAGCCCGTACGTGCTGACGTCATCCCCGCTGCACACACGCACATCATGCCAGCGCATGCTGACGTCAGCCTCCCCCCGGCGTTGCTTACGTCATCAACACATGAATGCAGGTGATCATCCATCGAGACCTCAAGTCGTCAAACATCCTCGTGGACGAGAACTGGAACGTGAAGGTGTGCGACTTTGGCTTCGCGCGCCTGCGCGAGGAGAACGCCACCATGACCCGATGCGGCACGCCCTCGTGGACCGGTCCGGCCCCTCCCTTGGCCGCTTTCTCTCTCTCTCTCTCTCTCTTTCTCTCTCTCGTTCTCCTTCTCCTGCTGACGCTTATGCGTGTGTGCAGCGCCGGAGGTGATCCGCGGGGAGGAGTACAACGAAAAGGCCGACATCTACAGCTTTGGCATGATCCTCTGGTACCGAGAGTGCACACACGCGCGTGCGCTCATGGCCGCTCACACACATGCCATGGCACAAACCTTGCAGGGAGTTGTTGACGCGAGCGGTGCCCTACGGCGACCAGACCTTCCTCCACGTCGTCACCGAAGTCCTCAAGGTGCGTCTCTTTCGGGTCGACTGCAAAGGCTGAGAGCTCTCAGGCTTGACGCACGTCTCACACACCACACACACACACACATAAATCTTCGCAGGGCGTGCGGCCAAAGATCCCGCCCAAGACGGACCCGGTGCTGGAGCAGCTCATCAACGAGTGCTGGGACGCCGACCCCAAGAAGCGGCCCAAGCTCACCAAGCTGCTCCGCTACTTTGCCTCGGCTCTCAACGAGCCCCACGAGCTCAACGACGACGTTGTTTAACGCAACAAACCATTTTATATTGAATTTTCTAGCTAAAGTATTAAGGATCATTTTTTTTTTCTAAAAACTTACATGCTTGAGCACTAGATGCTGCAATAAACACTGGTATCGTAGCAACCTTGTGGCGTGGGCTGAGTGGGGTGGAGGTCGATCCGGTCATCGATCGGCTCCGTCAGTTTCCTGCACACAATGCGGTAAGGTGCATGCTGCAAGGCAACAGGACGAAAAGAAGCACGAACCAGGCATCATAGTTGCGCTTGGCTTGCTTGGCCAGGGTAGTCATCGCTTGCTCCACGTTTTCTCCGTTCTTGGCGCTCACCTCAAAGTGAGGCAGATTGCCGTGCTCTGTGCACCATCTCACGGCCCGCTCCTTGGCCACCAGCCGTCGCTCATGCAGGTCCGACTGCAAGGAGAAGAATGTGAGTGACGAAGATGGTGAATAAGGCCAGGCGGGATAGGCCTACCTTGTTGGCAAACACGGCAAAGACCGTGTGGTCGATGCATTCTTGGTTGGGCTGACTTTCTTCGTAGAGCTGCTTCCATTGGGCCACGCGCTCAAAGGACTTGGGGTTGGTGATGTCATAAACGAGGATGCACACGTCGGTACCACGGTAGAACGCTCTACCCAGAGTCTCGAAGCGGTCCTGTCCAGCTAGTTATGCAGCTCGTCAGTGAGCCAGCCGATGATCTGAGGAAAAGGCGATGTTAATAAGATCCTTACCCGTGTCCCAGACCTGGAGATAAGCAAGAGTGCTGTCAAGGAGAACCTCCTTGGTCAAGAAGTCGGCCCCTGAAATTTGATGTGATCAAGTTAGTACAAGTTGTGGGCCGTTGCACAAGTTGATGCAATCGTACCAATGGTCGCCTTGTACACTTCCCTGAACTTGCCCTGCACATATCTGCACATGAGGGACGTCTTTCCCACACTATAAAACGCCCACAAACAGCGTTCAGCTCAGGCCTCCACCAGTCTTGGCTATGATGGGGTGGCGTGCCTGGCATCACCCAAGATGAGAACCTTCAGGAAAGGCTTGCTGGACATGGTTCAGAGGTGGTAAACTAAGTCTTGGAGTGAGGATGAATGCTTGAATGCCAAGTGAGGCCGCTGGCCCGTATCAAGGCTCAGCGTTCAAAGAATGTCAGGTAGAAGCTTGCAGAAGCAGCCACCCCCAGGCTGCATCGCGTGTGCACGTTGGCCAGGAGCGACTTCTCTTTTATCTGCAGTCGTGCAGAATCTGTGCACAAGCCCGAGAAGCTGGTGGCTCTGCGCAAGACGCCCACTTCCACTTTCCTGCTCATGTTGCGCAGCTTTCCCCTTGACCAAATTAATGATCACCGTTCACATACTTATCATTTTTCTTTTAATTTTTTTCTCGGGTTTTTGTGCTGCCGTGGGCTCGTGCCAACGGCTGCCCGTGGAGCGCATACACCTGCCGGAGAAGGCGATTTGGACGTGCTCCAGTGGTTGCGTCAACAAGGCTGCCCATGGGACACGAACATCGGCCACGAGGCAGCAGGACAAGGCCATCTGGAGGTGCTCCAGTGGGCGCGAGCCAACTTGCCATGGGACGCGTGGATCTGCGCCTCGGCGGCTTACGGAGGCCTCTTGCACGTGCTCCAGTGGGCACGCGCCAAAGGCTGTCCATGAGAAGAGTGCCTTGCGTTGGCCACACAGAGAACGTCAGGGCTTGGATTAAAAGCCAGCAATAATGATCATCATAACGATCGAATGAATCGGAGTTCGTCAACTCCATTTTGTTGTTTGCTGGCTTTCAATCCAAGCCCTGATGTTCTTTTTCCAGGTCCACTTGAGGCATTCTCCCGTGTCCCATGGACAGCCGTTGGCCAGCGCCCATTGCAGCACGTCGAGGTGGCCTTCCACGGCCGCACCATCGCAGGTCTTAGCATCCCAAGGCAAGCCGTTGGCTCGCGCCCACTGCAGCACGTGGAGATGGCCTTGGCTGGCTGCAGCGGCGCAGACCAGGCTCTGTCCTGGACAGCCATTGGCAATGACCCACTGAAGTATGTCCAAATGGCCTCCCTCGGCGGCAAAGACACACGTGCGCTCGTCCCACGAGCAGCCGTTGACACGCGCCCACTGGAGTACCTCCAGATTGCCTTGCGCGGCTGCCCAGGCACTCGTCAGCACACCCCACGGACAGCCGTTTTGGCGCAGCCACTGGAGCACGACGAGCTGGCCACCAGCAGCGGCCGAAGCACAGGTCAACGTGTCCCACGGGCAGCCGTCGGCACGCGCCCACTGGAGCACGTCCAAGTGGCCTCCTCGAGCGGCCAAGGCGCAGGTCCACTTGTCCCACGGGCAGCCGTTGGCGCGGGCCCACTGGAGCATGGCCAGGTGGCCTGCCTTGGCTGCATTGCAGCAAGTCTCGTAGTCCCACGGGCAGCCGTTGGCATGCGCCCACTGGAGCACGTCCCAATGGCCCTCCGCGGCCGCGTTGGCGCAGGTCATGGTATCCCATGGGCAGCCGTTGGCGTGCGCCCACTGGAGCATGGTAAAATGGCCGCCCCTGGCCGCCTCAGCGCAGGTCTGCTCGTTCCAGGGACAGCCGTTGGCGCGTGCCCACTGGAGCATGTCCAAGTGGCCTCCTCGAGCCGCCAAGGCGCATGTGAACTCGTCCCAGGGGCAGCCGTTGGCCCGTGCCCACTGGAGCACGTCGAGGTGGCCTGCCTGGGCTGCACTGGAGCAGGTCGTGGCATCCCACGGGCAGCCGTTGGTGCGTGCCCATTGCAGCAACGAGAGCCAGCCCTTGCGCGCCGCCTCTTGCGCGAAGTTCATTTGTTTCTCCAACTTTAACTCCCAGAAGAGCAGGTCATCGTCCAGCTCTTGGGGCTGTTGTTGTCTAAGAGCGCGGGCCCAGGTGCGGCACACGGCACGGCAGGCTGGGCGGGAGAGGGGCTGCACGAACTGGAATATGAAACTCACCAGCTCCACCATCAGCTCTTCCATGCCTACTCCTCCGGTCACGCTCCTCCCGATTTAAATATAAAAAAAATCAAATGACGTAAATTAATCATTTAATTAAGTCAAGGGGAAAGCTGCGCAACATGAGCAGGAAAGTGGAAGTGGGCGTCTGGTGAGGCATCAGCTTCTCGTGCTTGTGCACAGATTCTGCACGACTCAAGTAAAGGAGAAGCGGCTCCTGGTCAACGTGCACACGCGATGCAGCCTGGGGGAAGCCTGCTTCTGCAAGCTTCTGCCTGACATTCTTTGAACGCTGACGGCTTCTAGAGACGATCTAGCATTTCTTTCTCATGGCCGAGAAGCTCGTCCTGAAGGTGCTCATGTTGGGCGACTCCAAGTCTGCACTCCCCTTTCTCCCTCCCTAGCCAACGCCTTAGACTCAGAGCTTAGATACGTCGTACTTGTGCAGTGTGGGCAAAACGTCCCTCATGTACAGATATGCGACGGAACGGGCACCTTACATTCCCCCGAGCATTGGTACGACTGGGCTCAATGTTCAGTCCAACATTTTGGTTCTGGTTTTCACACAAAGAGGACGATCGGCAGGCCCCGACTTCTTGACCAAGCAAGTGCTCATCGACAGCAGTCTTGTTTCGATGCAACTGTGGGACACTGGTAACCGCCAATCGCCTGTGCTGAGCCTGATGGACAGGTCAGTCATTTGTCACTGACTGCACACTTGGAAGCTGGGCAGGAACGGTTCGAGGCAATGAGTAGAGCGTTCTACCGTGGCACCGACGTGTGCATCTTTGTTTATGACATCACCAGCCCCAAGTCCTTTGAGCGCGTGGCCCAATGGAAGCAGATCTTCGAGGAAAACCAGACCAACGAGGACTATATTGATCGTACGGTCTTTGCCGTGTTTGCCAACAAGGTAGATAACCCAATAGGTGGATGGACACAAGATCGATCCCTTGCTCACTCTGCTTGCAGTCGGACCTGCGTCAGCGGCGGGCGGTGGACAAGGAGTTGGCAGAGAACTGGTGCGCGCAGCACGGCAATCTGCCTCACTTTGAGGTGAGCGCCAAGAGCGGAGAGAACGTGGAGCAAGCTGTCTTCTCCCTGGCTGAGCAAGCCAAGCACAACCTTGATGCAAGGTCCATGCTCCTTTGCTACCTCCTCTTCTCAACTTTGATCATCTGACTTTCTGGAGCTGACAGGCCGTGGACGGAGCCTGTCGAGGAGCCTCCTGGTTGTTGCCAAGGTTAACTCTGTTCCAGCTCGAGCCACAGAACTGAACATTCCGTCCGCGTCTCCACTCGCGGCTCGACAAAGAGCTGTTTCCCATTGGTGATTCATTAATATTTTTAATAGTTATAATGTATTTTTTTTGAGATAATTGATAAAAAAAGATGGAAGAACTGAGAAGAGGAGCTGGAGAGGAAACTGGAGGAGGAGGAGGCATGGAGGAGCTGATGGTGGAGCTCGTGAGTTTCATATTCCAGTTCGTGCAGCCCCTCTCCCGCCCAGCCTGCCGTGCCGTGTGCCGCACCTGGGCCCGCGCTCTTAGACAACAACAGCCCCAAGAGCTGGACGCCCGCGCTATCCAACAACAGCAGCAGCAGACACACTTGGTCTTGACCGCCCGTGGTGGAGAGGAGGTGGAGAAACAACTGAACAACTACTTTGCTGCACAAGAGGTGGCGCGCAAGGGCTGGCTCTCGTTGCTGCAATGGGCACGCACCAACGGCTGCCCGTGGGATGCCACGACCTGCTCCAGTGCAGCCCAGGCAGGCCACCTCGACGTGCTCCAGTGGGCACGGGCCAACGGCTGTTCATGGGACGAGTGGACCTGCGCTGAGGCGGCTCAAGGAGGCCACTTTGACATGCTCCAGTGGGCACGCGCCAACGGCTGTCCCTGGAACGAGCAGACCTGCGCTGAGGCGGCCAGGGGCGGCCACGTTGCCGTACTCCAGTGGGCGCACGCCAATGGCTGTCCCTGGGATGCCATGACCTGCTACCGTGCGGCCGAGGCAGGCCACTTGGCCATGCTCCAGTGGGCGAGAGCCCACGGCTGTCCCTGGGATGCGCGTATCTGCGAGGTGGCGGCTCGCGAAGGCCATCTGGCCGTGCTCCAGTGGGCGCGAGCCAACGGCTGTCCGTGGGACATCTGGGCCTGCGCTTCGGCTGCAACCACTGGCCAACTCGAGGTGCTCCAGTGGCTGCGCCAAAATGGCTGTCCGTGGGGTCAGTCGACCTGTGTGTGGGCAGCCGCGCAAGGCCATTTGGCCGTGCTCCAGTGGGCGCATGCCAACGGCTGCCCGTGGGGCGAAATGACCTGCGAAGTGGCGGCTCGCGAAGGCCACCTGGCTGTGCTGCAGTGGGCACGCGCCAACGGCTGCCCGTGGGACGAGCGCACGTGCGCCTTGGCCGCTGAGGGAGGCCATTTGGACGTGCTCCAGTGGGCCATTGCCAATGGCTGCCCAGGGCAGAACCTGGTTTGTGCCGCCGCAGCCAGGGGCGGCTGTCTTCACGTGCTGCAGTGGGCGCGCGCCAACGGCTGCCCGTGGGACGAAAAGACGTGCGTCAGCGCAGCTCAGGAAGGCCATCTCGAAATCCTTCAGTGGGCGCACGCCAATGGCTGCCCATGGGACGTGGAAGAATGTCTTAGATGGGCCGGGGAAGATATCAGGGCTTGGATTGAACGCCAGCAAACAACCAACTAAGAAGGATTCAAGATTGTACCAGATGATAGCAGGATTAATTGATTTTTTTTATTCAAGACTGGCAGCCATTTTCATCACCGGAAGCACAGTGCACAAAGAGCTGGAGGCACAGCTGGCCATCAACAGTCTGAGCTGCCATGACCACGGCAAAGTCTGGCGTGTGCGCCGCCACGCCGATGCTTTGGCCAAACGAGGGCAGGACCACGTCCTTCACCACCAACTCATCCACGAATCGAAGTGACGGCAAGCTCTCGTTGAGGTACACCACCTGGATCGTGAATCCTGTGGGAAGACGATGATGATAATGATGACATATATACATCAGGATGAGTTGGTGAGTGCAAGCGGGCCAGCCGGATGTGCGAGATCAAGAGAGAAAGGGCACCAGCAAGGCCACGAGGACTGTCGGTGGAGGTGATCATCATCGCATTCACACGCGAAAGGCTGCTGAAGGCGTGCGCTCCCCACCTCGCCTGCGGGATCCAATGGTAAATATCTTTAAAATAATGGCTAAAACAAAATACAATCAAAAAATCAAAAAAAAAAAAAGAAAAAAAGAAAAAAAGAATGGGAAGCATACGGAAGGCTGGGGGCCAAAGGGGATGGCGCCGTAGCGGAACGAGTGAGGAGAGGCCAGGCCGTAATCGAACAGCATGCCTTGCTTGGCGCCCCACTCGCGGTTGACCACTACCTGAGTCCAGAAGAGGTCGGTCGCGTTGTCGTTGATGAACATGGTGTCTGATTCGCCGTCGAGGTACGTGAAGTGGCCGAACGTGAGCGTCACCTCCTGTCCCAAGCAGAAAAATGAGGAAAAAAGAAAAATACAAATTAAAAGAACAGCATTCATTGGCCAATTAGAACAACGCCGAACCTGGGCTGTGAGGTTGACTTGATAGTTGAGGATCTCAGAAGGTTGGCCCGTCTGGTTGGTGCCGCGCACGATGAAGAGTGCGTCGCTCCCAGCCGGGTTGCGCTGGTAGCTGGCGTCCACCAGCGAGGTCATCTTGATGTTGCCCTCTGGCATCTGCGTTGCCATGGCGCCGTCAGAGCTTCGCCACCATTTGCAGAAACACATTTGCGGCGGACGATCAAGGTCGGACGGACCTGGGCAAAGGCCATCTCCTGCAGGCTGTCCACCGCAAGGGCAACGACTTTGTCAAAGGAGATGAAGAAGAGGTTGCGCACGTCCCGCATGTCCACGTTGCTGTCTGGCAAGAGCTTTCCAAACGGCGTGGTGGTGCAGAAGTCGCGTTGAATGCTGAAGTCTGTGGGCGTCAAGCGCGGGATGAGGATGTCGTAGAAGCAGTTCTGGGCGTCCTGCAGCAGGACGCGCAGCACTTCGTCCTG
>NAVB01002266.1:0-25215 GCA_002179805.1 Acanthamoeba lenticulata | reverse complement strand
CCCCGCTTCAAGCCCCAGTCCACCGCCAGGGAGCCCTGACCTACCACACGTGTGGTGGTGGGACCAGCAGCCTGTCCGCGCGTCGAGGGACAGGTCATGGCGCGCTACTTGCGCCACCTGCGCAGCCTCGGATTCTTATGAATGGAGTAAAACTGGTCGTGAAGCAAATCCCAAAAGAAATTGAATTGGAAAACCAGATGGTGCGATAGAGTTTAGCTTTCACGCCAGCTAAACGACAATCCACCACTGGTGGGAGCAGCTGAGGTCGAGCTGGCCACTGGGGCTGACGTCGTTGCCGCCGTGGCAGCAAAGACTGATGTCGAAGGAGCCGCCTGCGTGGCGCCAAAGGCTCCTCGACCGCCAAATGGAGTGTCGGCACCACCGGTGCTCGACGAGCCAAATGCGGAGAACGACGAGGACGGAGTAGGGAATACGCTCGGCGCCGTCGGAGCCGAGAAGGCTGAGGACGAGGCGGCCGAGGGGGCGCCAAACGAGAATGAACCCAGGGCGGGAGCAGCGGGAGTCGGCGCCGGTGCGGGCGATGGGCCAAACATGGACTTGCCGGAAGGCGCGGTTGACGAGGACAGTGAAGGCAAGGCTGAATAGGTGCGGGCTCCGAACGCGAACGTCGTGGACGTCGTGGACGTTGCAGCACTGGTCGGGCCACTGCCGAATGGGCGTGAAGTAGCTGCTCCAAATGGCGAAGGCGCCGCCGTGGCAGCAAAGGCCGACGTCGAAGGAGCCGCTTGCGTGGCGCCAAAGGCTCCTCTAAGCGCGCCAAACGCGCTTCCGTGTGTGGAGGTCGTGCCCGCTGACGACCGCGGGCCCGTGCCCTGTCCCATACGGCCAAGCTGATAGTCCTCACACCGGAGCTCGTCAACGCTCTTGTTCCTGTACTGCTGCATGGCAGAGATGTTGTGGATGACGACCGTCTGGTTGGAGGCGGGGTCCCTTTCCGTGACGGGCGCGTAGGGCGCAATCATGGTGCCGAAGGCAGCCGAGTCGCCAAAGAGGGCCAGCAGCATCTGGCGCGCCTGCACGTGGTGCCGTTTGGCCGCCTCGCGGTACCACTTGAGCGCGCGCTCCTGGTCTCGCGTGGCCTGACGCCCGCAGTCGTAAATGAGCGCGAGAGCGTACTGGGCCTTGGCGTGCCCTTGGCTCGCGCTTGCTTCCAGCCACCCTTCCGCCTCCTCTCCAGAGGCACAGAGCCGACCCAGCCGGTACTGCGCCTCGGCATGTCCCGCCTCGGCTGCGGCACGATACTGCGCCATGGCCTCCGCCCGGTCGACGGCGATCCCCGCAGGGCCCTTCTCGAGGAGGCGCCCGGCGGCAAAGGCTGCGTGGCAGTGGCCCTGCTTGGCGGCGGCGAGGTATAGCCGCAAGGCCTCGGCCACATCAATGGACACGCCGGCCTGGCCTTTCTCGTGCATGCGGCCCAGGCTGTACTGCGCCTCGGCATGGCCTTGCTTGGCGGCCTCACTGAACCACTTGTGGGCAGCCACCAGATCGCGTCCGACGCTGCGACCTTGAGCGTAGATGAAGCCGAGGGCGAACTGTGCCCCCGCGTGGCCCTCCGGAGGCTCGTGGGAGGTGGAGTGCTCAGCTGCCTGTTCGAAGAGTTGTCGGGCCTTGTCGTCGTCGCGTGACACCCCGCGGCCCATGGCAAAGAGCCGCCCCAGGCGGTAGAGCGCCTTGCGTGATTTGATGAATATCGCCGGCAACGCCCGGTAGTAGCAGTGGGCGGCCAAGCACCAGTCTTGCTCGACTCCGCGGCCCTTTTCGTAGAGCGCACCCAGGCGCGCCTGCGCATCACGAGAAGAGCCAATTTCCTTGTAGTGGCGCGCAGCTTCGCTCCAGTCCTGTGTGACGCCGTGGCCCCCCTTCTCGTAGAGCCTCCCCAGTCTGAAGCGTGCCTCTGATTTGAAGCGTGCCTCTGCAATCCAAGGGCTGTTGCTGATCAACTGCCGATATAGTGAGGCCGCTTGCTCGTAGTCCCGCTTGACGCCCAGGCCCTCCTCGTAGAGCTTCCCGAGCTCCAAGGCTGCCTCTTCATGGCCGAGATTGCTGGCCGTGCGCCAGTGCTCCGCCGCACCCGCATGATCCGAGTCTCGCTTCTTTCGTGCTCCGGCCTGGAAAAGGAAGTCTGGCAGGTCGGCCATGGCTTTTGAGTGGTGCTGGTTGGCGGCTTTCTGCATCATCTCCAGCGCTGCCTCCTCTTCTTCATCATAACGGATCAAGTGGGCGGCCTGGTACTGGGCCTCACTGAGGCCTTGGGCTGCGGCCTTGGTCAACCACTTCCTCGCCTTTCGCCTCGCCTCTTTCTCCCCTTCGGTGGTTGGCCCGAATAGGGATGGCTTGATGCTGCCGAGGATGAGCAGCCCGAGCTGGCATTGGGCCTCGGCATGGCCCTGCTTGGCCGCCTTGCGGTACCACTGCTTGCTCAGCTCCAGGTCCTGCTTGACGCCTCCCTCTCCAGATTGGTGGAGGCGCGCCAGCTCGAACTGGGCTTGTGCATGGCCCTGCCCAGCGGCCTTTTCGAACCACTTCGCCGCGCCACTCACATCGTTGGCACGGGCCTTGGTCTGGGCCAGCTGGAACTGCTCTTCGGCCGTGCTTGGGCCTTCCGCCTGGCGCCCCCAACCACAACAACAACAACAGCAGCAAACAATATGTTTGTGGGACTGGCACGTGGCAAGTGGCTGGGTTGGTTGGACGCACGGCCTGAGAGAGCTGGTGCACAATCTCTGAGATGGCGGGCCGCTGTGCTGGATTCGAGTGCCAGCACTGCTCCATGAGAGCCACCATCGCGCGGTCCCACGAGTCATGCACGGGCGGCCGCTTGCCCTCGCGAACGAAGCAGAAGATTTGTGCGTCGTTCATGCCGACATAGGGCGTCTGGTGGGAGAAGGTGAGCCACCACGATCCATGTAGCAACAGCAAAAAATGGGTAGGAATGGAGCACGGCGGCACCTTTCCAGAGAGGAGCTCCCACAAGATGACACCAAATGCATAGATGTCCACGGACTTGTTGGAGGGCACGCCAGGGGTCATCATCTCAGGCGCCATCCAGAGCCATGTGCCCACAACACGTGACGCCACCGTGTTTGTGTTCAAGGACACATGCGCGTTGCCAAAATCAGCCAACACAGGCTCGTTGTCTGCTGTGAGCTGTTCTCTCGTAGGCCCACGAGCTCATGTCAGCGCGACCCCTTAAGCGTGTAAAAAGAGGTTTGGGGGGGAGGAAGGGCGCACGAGGATGTTGGGGCTCTTGAGGTCGCGGTGAATGACGTTGTGCTTGTGGAGGTGCTCCAGGCCACGTGCGATCCCCAGGGCCATCTGCTGTGCTCGCTCCAGGCCCAACGCACCGTTGGCGCGTAAATACTTGTGGAGGTCTCCACCGGGCATGAACTGGGTCAAAACACATGGCGAGGGCAGCTCAAAGCAGTAGAGAAGCTTGACCACATTTGGATGCTGCCCCAGGCCTCTGTTGCGGCACCTCCTCAGTTCGTATCGAATCGAATTTCTTCTTCCCCGCTACAAAGATAAAATGATAAAATAATAAAATAATAGAAAAAATAAATTGTTTCGGGGGAAGAAAAGAGAGCAAGAGAGAACACGCACAGGAGGTTCTCAATTTCGTCACGGTACTCGTCTGAGGTAGCGTTGTGGAAGACCTTGGCAGCGACCTGGACACGCCCTCGATAGAGGCCCTGGTAAACGGTGGCTTGGCCTGACTTGGCCAGTTGAGACTCGATGATCAGGTTGGGGTAGGTGGGAAAGGGCTGGAGGCCTGCTTGCTGAAGCTGGCGTTGAAGACTGGCAAGTTGGGCCTCCAACTGCGCCACCTTCTCCTCCTCACTGGGGGTGGTGGCGCCCCGAGACAAAGAGGAAGAAGATGAGGAGGAGCGGGATGAACGCTCCATTGTCGTGGTTGCAAAGAAAAATGTTTTTTGTGAGTAAACAATTTCACCAGCCAATTTAGCAATTTGCTGGAACAAATCAAAATTATAACTCCGTGGTAGCCAAGACACGTCAGAACCACACACACACACACAACCAGCTGTCCTGGCTGTCAACACTTGGCTTGTTAGATAAGCCAATAAACAGTACTTTTCATGTACTATTGCTCAGAAAAAAGTACTAATGTCATTTTTTGAATGGCCAAAATATACAAAACACATTTAAAAATATAAAAGAATTTTACATTATATTTATTACAAATTGTAAAAAATTTCATAAAAAATACATGAAAAAAATCATTTTTTTTGCACATATAAATGGAATTTTATTTTTTGCACAACCCAAATATATACATACAAAAAACTCATTTTTAAACCAAACATTGTCATTTTTACCTTGGATATACATAAAATATGTTGCAAATTTTGAAACTCATATAGCAAACTAACAAAAATGATATATTACACCATCATTTTGTTTACAATTCAAAAAGAATCATTGTTATATTTTTCTGAATTGTTTGATAGAAACAGACACAACATCTTAAGGTCGCATCCTCACGTTTTTTCTATTGGCTCCAGGAAAACCAGTCCTGGTGCTGGGGAAGAAAATCATGAAAAAATAGAATAAGTTATCTTTTTTTTCAAGCCACAGATCACTGCCCACATTCTCAGCGCTCAAGGCCTCAAGCAGTCAGCGCTGCTTACTTGCGACAGTTGAGTCCCGATTTTTTGATTGTGGCAGACCTCGTTTCTTGAGTTCTGTGTTCAACGCAGGCCCTTTCAATGACGCCACATAAGTTGCCCATTTTGTTTGATCTGTTCACAACAAATCAATTGATTGAATCAAATTGAATGCAGGAAATGGATGGCAACACACCAGCTGATGTGGCAGTGGATTGGTCCTCAAGATTCACTCTTGGCATTTGGGTGCCCATGGCCGCTTCCGCTGTTGATCTTGGTGCTCCCGTTGTTGCTTTCATAGCAGTACCAGCTCTTTTTGTTGGTGTAGCCCTCTTCACCTTTTTGGCTGTGGAAGCCTCTTTCGCTAAAGTGGTTGTGGCCACTCTCTTGGTCGATGGCCACGACGGGAATGCTGTCTTCTGCTTCGCCGCGAGGTACGAATCTCCTCTCAGTTTTGACAGTTTCGCCTCTCTCTCTCATCAGTGCTTGTCTCTCAGCTGCAGCTCTTGCTGACGTTGCTGATATCCTCGTGATGACTGGCGTACTCGTTGGCATACTTCTTCCCGTATTTTTTGGTCCCATGATGCCACACGTTGTGCAGGAGTGGCCAGCTGGAGGGTGTTCCACACTGCTGCTTCTGTGCCGGCACTGCCATAGTTTCATTGAAGAGCTGAGGTGCATAGCTTGATGGGAAGCGGCGGTGTTTTGGAAGATCTTTGGTGCGGCTGGAATTTAAGTTTTTGTTTGCGCAGGTGTTGAAGTTGTGGCTGATGACAGCTGTGTTGTTCCGAAGGTGGTGGATGATGTTGATGGCTTGGTCAATCTGTGTGGCCACTTCTCCCAGGCGCAGAAGGTACGACTTCTGAGATTGATGTGCTGTGTAGAGGGAATTGAAAGAAGGATGCCAACAAACTAAAAAAAACCGTTTGTGTGACAGAGAAAGAGAGAAGAAGTCACGCGGGGGCAGATATGAGTGGATCTGGAGCAAGACCTTGGTTGGGAAGTGAAGAATAGAGTAGACGCCAAGTTGGTCAAGCTTCTCTTCATCTCTTTCACCCCACTCGATGCGCTCAGCGTTGAAGCAAGGGCAATCTCTTCGACAACTTGAGCTGAAGTAATGATTGATAGCGCACTTGAGTGGGCAACGAATCTCTCGAGTGAGCACTTCTTGCTGTTGTTTGAAGGTAAGCTCTTCGTTCATTTCGCTCTTCAGTTGCACTTCTTTCACACTCCTCATGACCCAGTTTCCAATCTTCGTCGCATAGCTGGTGGTCGCAACACGTGTCTTAAAGATCTTGTTGAGATCCTTGACAAAGTTGTTCTTTATATGGCCAGGATCATGGAGTACTTCAACATGGGCCAGTCGTGGGTCGGTTCGAAGGAGCTGGAGAATAGAAGAGTCTTGATCACACACAAAGAGCCAAAGGTAAGGCAAGAGCTTCTCCTGGTCAAGCCAGTCCACAATCCGCCGAAAAGATTCCAGGCCCTCTTTTCATCTTCAATCGTTTTGATTTGCTCGATTTGACGTTCATGAAGGTGAGCCTGGTGCAACACTTGGTACATTCTCCTTTGACCACACACAGCTTGCCACACTGCTTGACGTTTACTATTTTAATCTTCTTTTGACAGGTCCCCCAATGAGTAGTGCAGGTAGTCAACGTGATAAGTCGAAGCCACTCTGCCGTGTTGATGAGCACACGACTCCCGTTGATGCTTAGTGGTGGTGTCCTCGGCAGTGGCGGTGGTGTCCTCGGCGGTGGCGGCGGCGGTGGCGGCGGCGGTGCCCTCGGCGGTGGCGGCAGTGGCACCGGCGGTGCCCTCGGTGGTGGCGGCGGTGCCCTTGGCGGTGGCGGCGGCGGTGGTGCCCTTGGCAGCGGTGGCGGTGGTGCCCTTGGCGGTGGCGGTGGCAGCAGTGCCCTTGACGGTGGCGGCAGTGGCGGCAGTGGTGCTGTCAGCGGTGGTGGTGCCCTTGGTGGTGGTGGTGGCAGTGCCCTTGGCAGTGGTGGTGGTGGTGGTGGTGACAGTGGTGTCCTCAGTGGCAGCAGTGGCGGCATTGGCAGTGGTGGCCTTGGTGGTGGGGGTGGTGGAGTCCTCTGTGGTGGTGGAAGTGGCAGAGGTGGCACAGTTGGTGAAAATAAAACTAATTCGCAGCATTGACGATGGCAAAACCAAATTTGACGAGTTTTGCACACGCGAGAACAAAGACACGCCTTGGGGTACAGCTGCCACTTCTTCATCTTAAAATCACGCAACAAATGGCTAACATCCAACATGAAAATGTGAAGAAACTTAAGCGTAGCTTATTACCAATTTACTGAAGACAAGCGTAGCTTATTAACATGTTACTGCCGACATCCCACCTTTTGGTTGTTTCTCCTAGACCAATAAAAAAAACGCGAGGATGCGACCTTAAAGCAGGGGCTGCATCATCTACAACTGTTGCAACCTGGCCTGTGGGCAGTTTCATATTTTATCAACAGAAATTCCTATCATTATATTGGTGCCATAACCCCAGTCTCAGCCTCAGTCCCAACCACACCAATTCAACATCAATAAGCTTCAATTGTTCCACATTGAGTAAAACGTAAATGTGGTTGTCAAATATTGTTGGTTTTGTATTTTTGACATTTTGTATGTTTTTCTACCTTTATGATCTATTAAATATCCAAAAAAGTGTTGTGGAAGACTTTTGCTGCAACCTAGGCACGCCCTTGATAGAGGCCCTTGTAGATGGTGGCTTGGCCTGACTTGGCCTGTTGAGACTCGGGTAGGTGGGAAAGGCACAAGGGGAACAGTGTTTTTTACAAGTACTTTTTCTGAAGTGGCCAACTTCATTCAGTCAATTAATTTTGCGAATACTTGTAAAAAAAGCGCGCCAAAAATAGAGTTCTAATTTGCCCACATCAATCAATCAATGAGTCGCGCTGTGCTCAAGTCCGTTGATGGAAGGGTTTCTCTACCGCTTCCGTTTGGCTCCACGACTTTAGGGCGCAACAATCTGCAGTTATCGGACAAGCGCGTGAGCAGAAACCAAGGTACTCTTCTTTTTCACCACTTTAAAGACTCCAGGGTCTTGACCATGTCTGGCTCGCAGCAACACTGCAACTTCTACGAAAGGGCGATCAACTTGTTGCTCGCTTTGTTGTGGTACGGCTCCTCCGCCACCCCTTCCACAACTTTTAACGTCGCAAGCGTGCTACGTTGCCCGTCGGCATGGCAGCATGGCGTAAATGCCTGCTACATCAAGACCAAAGACGACGAGCTGTACGTCGGGAAAGACGAAGAACACGAGCTTTCCTCGGGCGACACTATTTGCTTTTGTGGCCAGTCCTACCCATTCATCCTCTCGTTTTCACCACCTTCTGTAGCTTCGTCTTCCTCTTCCCCTTCGTCTTCGTCAGCTCAAACCACCTCCACCAAACGGTTCGTGTTCGTTGCGCCCGCGTGCTCGGCCAACACGCGCCCTCATCAAAATCAGCCTCGTCCAGCAAACACACAGGAGACGAGGAAGAGGAGGTCGAAGAAGAGGACACCACACCAGCTGGCCCAGCGCCAAAGAAGCTGCGAACGGAGCTCGCCAACGACAACGACGACGAGGATGGAGGCGCCTTTGCGCTGGCCTTTCCGTCTTTTGGTACCGGCGTCTTCCAGTACGACATCAAGAAAGCAGCGCAAGGTGCTCCCTCTTTCCTACATTCTGTGCTCACTTGACGCTCACTCAAGGTTTTTGGCCTTTTTACTCATCCTCTTCTTCAGTGACGTGCCAGGTGCGTTGGCTTAGACTGCGCACTACACGTTTCGCTCTCTACTTGGCCTTGCTCATAGTCATGTTCTTTGTCGGCCGAGTAGCATGTCGCCGCGTTCTTGGAAGAGCATGACGACCCGCGCATCCGCATCTACGCCGTTGACATCGCCGAGTCGGCCACGCTGAAAGCGCTGCGCCAGTGCTGGTCTGGGGCGGACCCGCGCTTCGAGATCCGGGTGGCCAACATCACGCAGCTCAAGACGCAGGGCCTCCCGTGTCGCTTCATCGCCAACGCCACCAACGATTGGTACTGCACAACGCAACGCACTGCATGAAGTGTCCACGCCTGGGCTCGAGCTTGGTCTGACGTGAGGACAGGTTCTCGGCGCAGGGCAGCGGCGTCAACCTCGCCATCAACAAGGCGGCTGGCCCGGCGCTGGACAAGGAGACCCGCGCGCGATACAAGGGTCCGCCCCTCTCTTCTTTTCGCGCACGTTGCTGCCCGACTTGTGAGTTGGTTGACCCGTGCGCGGTACAGGCTCGGCGCGCGCGGGATGCGTCTATCCAGTGCCGCTCTCGCCTTTGTCGCCCCTCCGCTCGAAGGAAGGCGTCCACTACGTACGTAGGGGGTCTGGGGCTCTCCCTTGGTCGCGCAGACGAGGACGGCGGGTGGTAGTAGCAGTAGTGGCTCACTCATGTGACGCTTTGGTTTGTGGCAGGTGATCCACGTGATGGCGCCCAACATGAACCCACAGCGCTCAAACTGCTTGAAGGGGGACTACGTCAAGGGCGACCGCCTCCTGGGCCAGTGCTACTCGTCCCTGCTGGCCAGCTTCTGGGACCTCGCCTCGGGCAAGACCCCGGCCGCCGCCGCCGCGACCACGAACGGAGCCGCAGGAGAAGAGGAAGAAATCGAGGACGATATCGAGGACTTTGAGCCCACGCCTTCGTCCAAGAAGCCCGCTGGATCATCGACGGCGCCCGCGCCCAAGAAGAGCGGTGCCGGCAGTGCGGGCAACGCGTTCAATATGCTCATGGGCCCCAAGCAGAAGGCGGCAGGCCCCGAGGCCAAGCCTGCGCCCAAGCCCAGCGGCGGCGCTGGCGGCGGTGCCGCAGGCGGGGGTGGGAGCGGTGCGTGGAGCGACGCGCTCATCCCCTTTGCCACGCATCCGGGTTCGTTCACTTCCATCACCGACGTTATTGGACTTTTTCGGCCTTGGTTCCCTCCATCTCACGTTTCACTGAACTGCGCATGTTGTTTGCTCACAGAGAAAGTGCCGCCCAACGTGATGCACCAGTACGACGACAAGACCGTGTGCTTCTTTGACAAATTCCCAAAGGTTTCCCCTCCCCTCTCTTCCTTTTCCTCGAGCCCAGGCCTGGTGCTGACGACGAACAAATAAACTCTCGTGTGGGGCTCGTGCCAGGCGTTCAAGCACCTGCTGGTCGTGCCACGACGGCTGATCCCCAACTACAGCAGCCTCACAGCGGACGACGTGCCGCTCCTGAAGGAGATGCTCAAGCGGGGCCAGATGACCGTCGAGCAGTACGATCGTCATGATCATGATCCTGGATGATGCCATCCATCCACCCACCGGGCCTTTTCTCATGCATGGGCTCTTGCCGTCTTCTTGGGGTGGCGCAGGATGACGGCGCGATATCCGACGCTCAAGTTCCGGCTGGGCTTCCACGCGGTCCCGTCCATGCGCCAGATTCACGTACCACCGCCCCCCCCCCCCAATCACTGGATCGTCATCGGCATTCATGAGCAACTCCTTCTGGACGCGCACGCGGGGTCACACGAGCAGATGCACGTGATCAGCCAGGACTTTGACTCGGAGCATCTCAAGAACAAGAAGCACTGGTACGACAACCACCACACCTTGGCACTGGCTCCCTTCCAAACAATGTTGATGATGACGATGATTGTGGTGGTGATTATTGGCAGGAATTCGTTCACGACCGACTTCTTCATCGACGCCAACAAGTTCATCGAGATGCTGGCCTCCGAGGGCAGCATCCACGTAATGAGCCCTTCTTCTTTCGCTCCTCCTCCTTTCTCGCTGTGGGACGCTGACGCACGAAGGGTTGGCGCGCAGTTCGACAAGGCCCGCTACGAGGCGCTGCTGCAGGAACCGCTCAAGTGCCACATCTGCAAGCAGGTCCAGAAGACCATCCCGGCCCTCAAGAGCCACCTCTACTCCCACTCGTGAGTGAGAAGGCTCCTCTCTCCCCACAAAAGGGGCAACAACAACAAAAACCAATGAACACGAGTCCTCGTTTGATTTTGCTTCACCTGAACATGAACTCGATGGAGTAGATGCACACGATGAGCACAACCGAGAGGCCCACCTTGACCTGGTGTCGGTGCTCGCGGAACCAGTGCCGCCACCTCGTCGTCATCTTGTCACCCTCGTCGGCGGGCCCACCGCTCAGCAGCGGACGCCGCTCGTACTCGTCGAGCTGCTCGTCCCACTGCTCGTTCTCCTCCTCGATGACGATGTCGTCGTCCTGTTCCTTGCTCCAGACCAGATGCTTCTGCTCCTCCGTCAGGGCGTCGTCCGGCCTCCGCGTGAGCCAGCTCACCTGCACACATGACGACGTCGGCGCTGATGAGGCCAGCGACCTCGTCCCTTTGAAGATGGCCAAACTAGAAGAGGAAGACGAAGACGAACCCCAAAGATGACGGCCACGCAGCAGGCAAAGGTGAAGAAGATGAAGTGCAGGAAGTGTGAGTAGACCACGAGCCGCAGGAACACGTTCGAGCCGCCCGGGTCCACGCTGCCAAAGAACAGCCGCAGCACAAGCCGAAGCACGCCGAGACCGTGCCCAAACACCTGCCCCACGACGTTGTTGGTGAAGTTGTTGTCATTGTCGTCGTCGTCAATGTCGGTCGTTACCATCATCAGCGCGAGGGGCGCGAGGAGGCGGCGGGATACGCACGAGGCAGGCGAAGGCGCCGCGGCCGTTGGTGAAGGTCGAGTAGATCCCAAAGATGAAGACGACGACGATGGGCGGCGAGAGGCAGCCCTGCACCGACTGCAGGTAGACGTAGAGGTGCTTGCTCAGGTGCGGCACCACCGGGATCCACAGCAGCCCAAAGCACATCACCACCAGCGTGGCCGCGCGGCCTGCCATCACCAGCTCCTGAGTGACCCACGAGACAGCGTGAGCACAGACGACGGTGATGACGACGGCGACGACGACCTCGACGACGACTAAGACGACGACGGCCGTGAGAGAGTGAGAGAGCGCACCTGGTCCGAAGAATGCGGGCGGAATTTGCGGTAGACGTCGTTCATGAAGATCGTGGAGCAGCTGTTGAACAGCGACGCGAACGAGGACATGAGCGCGGCCAACATCGCGGCCACGACCAGGCCGGCGAGGCCCACGGGCATGAGCTTGGTGACCAGCAGCGGATACGCCGTGTTGCTGTCCTGCACGCCGTCCCCCCCCCCCCAACGAGAGCACCGCAGCAGCAGCTTTCGGGTCAGCGCGCCGGCTCGAGTCCGACGAGAGAGATGGTTGGGGGGGGCGGACCTCCATCATCTCCTGCGGGAAGAGGACGCGGGCGATCATGCCGGGCATGACCAGCATGAACAGCGGCAGCAGCTTCAGGTAGCCCGCCAGGATGGTGCCTGGTTCATTTGGGGGGAAGGCATGTCAGCCGCTGACGTCATCATCATCATCATCATCAGGGGGTTTGAGGCGGACCGCTGCGAGCGCTCTCGATGTTGTTGGCGGCCAGCACGCGTTGGACGATCACCTGCGTTCTCGCAAGACGACGTCAATCGCCATCTCGAGGGAAGAAGGCTTCAGAATCAATGCGCCCCACCATGCGTGCGTACCTGGTCGGTGCACCAGTACCACATGGCGTTGATGGGGTAGCCCAGGAGGATGCCCGTCCACGGGAAGTTGGGGTCGTCGGCCGGCCGGAACATGTGGAAGTAGGACTCTGGCAGCTCTTGTCGGAGGCCGGGCAGGCCGCCGACGTGGCCCATGCCGATGACGAGCAAGATCAAGGCGCCCGCCACCAAGATCACCGTCTGCAGCACCTCTGGAGCGCGGGGGAGTCAGCCAGAAGCAGAAGAAGAAGCCATCAAGAGCAGCTCGTCGAGGGGTACCGGTGTACATCACCGCGCGCAGGCCGCCAATGACGCTGGTCCGGAGGAAACGTATGACGTCAGCATGACGAGGAAAAACGAAAAGAAAAGAAAAGCAGAAGAGGAGAGGAGTACGTGTAGAGGGCGGTGGCGACGAGGATGCTGACGGCGCTGACCCACTGGTTGGAGACGCCCAGCACGACCTTGAAGATGATGGCCCCGGCGTAGAGCGAGACCGAGATCTTGGCGATGACATACTCGACCATGCACACGGCGGCCAGCCACCCGCGGCAGTACTTGTTGAACCGCTTCTCCAAAAACTCTGCCCGAGAGTGGAAGCCCGAGAGGCCCCTTCCCCCCATCAGCAACGACGCCGCCACCAGCAGACGTATCATGATGTCATGTCATGGCGGAGGGGATGTTTACCGGGCATGGTGTAGACCTTGCTGCTGAGGTAGTAGGGCACAAACACCCACCCGAGCAGCAGCACGAACACCGCCGAGTTGATCCTAGGAGCGGATGATGTGCGCGCATGTGCGCATGAGTGTGAGATCGCTCCTATGTCGCAACGACAACGGTGGGACCAGACGTGCGTACTCGAAGTGCGCTACGGCGAGACCGCTGGCGGCACCGGAGCCAGCCAGGCCTGGGACGCGAGCCGGAGAAGTGAGACAGGGGCAGACGAGAAGAGGGGGCGTACCCACAAAGTGCTCACTGCCGATGTTGGAGGAGAAGAGGGACATGCCGACTGCCCACCAGGCGACGTTGCGCCCGGCCAGGAAGTACTCCGACACGCCATGCCCCTCGTTTGGTTTGCTATGGCCCGGGAAGAAACGTGCCCCCAGGCCAATGGCCAACACGACCACCATGTAGAGCGCCACCACCACGATGTCCACCCACCCGAGCATGGCTTCGCTGCCGTGAGTCACCTCCTTGTCTATGGTCGTCGGGTTTTGGTTACGGCGGATTTTCTCTTTCATTTCTTGGCTGGGACGTCGACAAGGACATGACGTCAGCAACTGAAGGCAGGCAGTAACGTGTTCGATCAAATCGCGATCGTGATCGTGCTCAATCGCCAACAATAGAGCGTGGAGGATGCGAAGCGAAGCGCCCTATGCTGACGAAACCCTGCGGGGCGATGATGACACGGATGTGGAAGAGCAGGTGAGTGTGGCTGTGCTCGTCCTTGGCGATATTGGGCGCAGCCCTCGCATGCAATACCACACGTACTCCTTTGCTGAAAAGGGAGTGCACGTTGATTTTGTGGGTTATGAAGGTACGAATTTGGGGTTTCGTACTCCTCGAAATTGCAACAGCTGATTTAGGATTCAAATCGCATGTTCTTCAGGTGAGCCTGCACGCGCAGAGGTGGAGCGCCACCCCAACATCACCCAGCATCGCATTTGGCAGTTCCCTTGGCGGTACGATTGAGCTTCTAATTGTCGTGTACATCTAAGGCCTTACACATTGGTTGTCCAGATTTCCGCGCCCCCTCTTCGTTCTCTACGCCTTCCTCAAGCTGCTCGTGCTCACCTTGCAGTTGTTTTGGGTTCTCCTATTCTCTATCCGCAAGCCGTCACTCATCCTCATGCAGGTAGAAAGCAACCTCCCTCTTCCCCACTCCTGTCGTCCTGTCGTCGACAGCTTGGCACTGACGCGTTGCCTCACACGCTACTACCCGCGCGTAGAACCCGCCCGCGATTCCATCGATGCTGGTGGTCTACATCGTGTGCAAGCTACGCGGAGCCAAGCTCGTAGTAGACTGGCATAACTTTGGCTACAGGTTCAGACCACCACTAGCTCTGGCAACTCGACGCTGAACTTGCCCCCATTTCATTGTTTAGCATCCTGGCAATCAACTTGGGCCAAGCGAGCCCGATCGTCAAGCTCCACCGATGGTACGAACGCGTTTTTGGCCGCCGAGGCGACGCCCATCTCTGCGTGTCAGGTGCCATGCAAAGCGAGCTCGAGCACAACTGGAAGATCAGGTAATGTTCCCTCGTAGCCAGCTTCCGTTCGCTCTCGCTCTGACCTCCTCTTGCTCTCTTCTGAAGGGCGCATGTGCTCTACGACCGACCGCCGGCCTTCTTCAAGCGCCTGTCCGTGGCCGAAGCTCACGAGGTCTCCCCCTCCTCCCGCGCACGTCTCAGACTGGACGCACCAAGCCTGACTTGGCGAGGCCCGCCCGTGTGCCAAACTCTGGGCCTGGGAGAGAGCAGCTGCTGAGCCTGCCCGAGGTCGAGGAGGCGTTTGAGCCCTGCGCGGACAGACTCAACGAACGGCTCTCGCCGATGCAAACGCTCTTCACCATCAAGCAGGTGAAGGGCAAGGAGAAGGAGGACCAGCCCGCTACGGCCCCCAAGTATCGCTGGCGCGGTACGTCATTATCGTCGGAGCATCGTCCTTCACAGTGGCAACATCTGATCGGGTGGCGCCCTGCAGAGGACCGGCCGGCGCTGATCGTGAGCTCGACGAGCTGGACGCCCGACGAGGACTTTTCCATCCTGCTAACGGCCATCGACGAATATGAGCGCATCATCGAGGAGAAGAAGGACCAGACCTTCCCCGACATCATCTTCGTCATCACTGGTGCGCTGGCTGCAGTCCTCAGCCTCCCCTACCCGGCCAAAGCCATCAACCCTTGAGGAGTAGCGGCTGATCGCGCGGGTGGGGGTGCATGCAGGCAAGGGACCGCAGAAGGAGCACTACCTCGAGATCATCGCACAGAAGACGTGGAAGCACACGCAGGTCATCACCATGTGGCTCTCGGCTGAAAACTACCCCAAGTTCCTCGGTACGTCTGTGGCCACTTAGGCACGCACGCCAGTAGTACTAGCCGCCAACGACGACGTGGACGCTATGTGTGCGCACAGGTGTATGCGACCTGGGCATTTCGCTGCACACATCGTCCTCGGGTATGGACCTGCCCATGAAGGTTGTTGACATGTTCGGGTGCAGCCTGCCCGTCTGTGCCTACCAATTCGCCTGGTTCGTTCCCTTCACTTTCTTTCAACGTTGCGTCAATGAGCCGCGACTTCCCGGGAAGGGGGAACTTTGATGCTGACTCGGGGGTCGTGGGTGGCCACACAGCGTGGACGAGCTGGTCAAGCACAAACAGAATGGCCTCTTGTTTGACTCGAGCAAGAAGCTTGCCAAGCAGATCTACGTAATGGCCACCATCACTTTACAACCCGTTCTTTCTTATTTGTTCTCACCACCAAGAGACGCGCGTTGGGGGGGGGGGCTTAGAAACTGTTTCGGCACTTCCCGGGGGACAAGCGGGAGCTGGCACGCGTGACGGCCGAGGAGCCCGAGCGGTGGTCGGACAGTTGGGAGGGCGCGTGGCGCTGTGTCTTTATGCCGCTCATCGAGGGCCATGAGCTGCCCGGCCCGCACGACGATGATGATGACGACGACGATGGGCGGTATCATGAAGACTGAAAAATCGGTTTTTTTGTTGTTTCTCGCTTTTCCTTCACCAAAAAAAACGCGGAGGAAACGGCAAAGAAAGAACAAAAATGCCAAGTAGCAATTAATTGGGTGACCACAACACACGCAGCGTTGGATGAGTGGACAAGAGGAGGAGGTGGCAGTGGCCATGGGGGACTTCATGGTGGAGCTCGTCGGGGTCATCTTTCAGTTCGTTGAGCCCCTGAGCCTGCCGGTCTGCCGGGCCGTTTGCCGCAAGTGGAGCCACGACGCCCTCCAGCACTTTCTTCGCATAGCTCCAGGCACGGGCCCCACCCCACGCGCCCACACGAGATGGAGCCCTTTGTCCGTTGGTTTTGCAGCCCAAGTGGCGCGCAAGGGCTGGCTGTCGGTGCTCAAGTGGGCGCGCGCCAACGGCTGCCCCTGGGACGAGCGGACATGCAGCGGCGCGGCCGAACGCGGCCACCTGGCCGTGCTCAAGTGGGCACGTGCCAACGGCTGCCCGTGGGACAAAGGCACCTGCGCCAGAGCGGCCGGAGGCGGCCACCTGGATGTGCTCCAGTGGGCACGCGCCAACGGCTGCCCGTGGGGCGAATCCACATGCGCCTATGCGGCCAAGCGAGGTCACCTCGCCGTGCTCCAATGGGCCCGTGCCAACGGCTGCCCGTGGGATCAAGAGGCCAGCCGCAAGGCCGCGAGCGGCGGCCACTTAGACGTGCTCCAATGGCTGCACGCCAACGGCTGCCCATGGAACTCGTGGACGGCCAGAGAGGCAGCCCGGAGGGGCCACTTGGTCGTGCTCCAATGGCTGCACCTCAACGGCTTCACCTGGTGCAGTTGGCCCTGGCACGAGGCGGCCAGGGAGGGCCACCTGCACGTCCTGCAGTGGTTGCACGCCAACAACCTTCCTTCTGGACACTGGACCTGCGACAACGCAGTCCGGGCGGGGCGCTTCGAAGTGCTCCAATGGGCGCACGCGACGGGCCTTCCGTGGCGAAAGGACTTCGACTCATGCGAGTTGGCAGTCACTGCTGGCGACCTGGAGATGCTTCGGTATGTTCGTGCCCAAGGCAGCCCGTGGAACGCAGGGACCTGCCGCAAGGCGGCCGAGATGGGCCACCTGGAGATCCTCCAGTGGTTGCGTGCCAACGGCTGCCCGTGGGACGAGGAGACCTGCAACGTCGCGGCCGAGGAAGGCCACTTGGACGTGCTCCAATGGGCGCGCGCCAACGGCTGCCCGTGGGACGAGACCCAAGTGGGCATCATGGCGGCTGCGCGAGGCCACTTGGGCGTGCTCCTCTGGTTGCGCGCCAACGGCTGCCCGTGGGACGCGAGCCTGTGCTCGGCGGCGGCCGGAGGCGGCCACCTGGACGTGCTCCAGTCATTGTACGCCAACGACTGCCCGTGGGATCAGCGCACTTGCACCATGGCGGCCGCGCGAGGCCGCCTGGACATGCTCCAGTGGGCGCGCGCCAACGGATGCCCGTGGGACAAGGAGCGCTGCCTTAAAGTGGCTCCGATCAGGTTGAGGCCAGTGATCGCCGAGTTTGAATGAGCGCCAACCACGTTGGCTTTTTTTCTAATCTTTTTATTATTAAAAAAAAACAATCGCAAAAAATAAACAAAAAGATGCGCGTCAGCCGGGCCATCTCTCAACTTGCTCGTGGAGGGCGCAGAGGAGGGCGTCCTGCGGCATGTCCCAATGCGGGAAGGTGTTGGGCTGATCCTGCAGCCACCCGAACGCCGACGCCACGCGGGTATGCGTGTTGCTCCCTGTGTTGCAGTAGAAATAAATAAATAAATAGGCGAGGGACTTACTAAGGGCATGGCTGACGCCAAGGCCGAGGGTGACGGCGAGAGCGAGGCCGACAGTGAGAGTGAGGCCAACGGCAGGGGCGAGAGCGGGCTGACGGCGAGGGCAACGGCAAGGCCGAGGTGGTACGCCAAGGGCGAGAGCGAGGGCGATGGCGAGGCTGAGGCCAATGGTGAGGGCGACCGCGAGAGCGACGGTGAGGGCGAAGCCTACGGCAGGGCGAGGCTTACGGTGACTGCGACAGCAAGGCCTAGGTGGTACGACAAGGGTGAGGGTGAGAGTGAAGGCGAGGCTGACAATGAGGCCAAGGGACTTAGCCAGGTGAGGCCGACGGCGGCGAGGCCGAAGCTACGAGGACGATGGACTTACAGGGCAAGGTGGTACGACGAGGCCGAGGGCTTACCAGGGCGAGGCCGACGGCAGCAAGGCTACGAGGACGCGGCCAATGGCGAGGGCAAGAGCGAGGGCAACGGCAAGGCTGAAACCTAAATGACGGTGATGGCGAGGAGGTTGGGAAGGCTTGCCCTTTGTGCCCTTGGCCACGTCCTCTTTCAGCATGGGGCTATGAAGGCAACGCACATGGTGACCTTGTGACTGCGCAATTTTATTTTTATTTTTATTTTTTTTTTGGGTTTCCTTGTGCATCAAATTTCCATGCCAGTAGTGCCCTATCTATTCGCCAGCCAAACATTGCAAAAATTGCACGCCTGAAATTTCAAAACTGCAGGACGGTCCCTTAAGGTGGCTAGTGACCACGCAGCCCAATGCCTGGTTTTTACTGGGTTGGAACAGCCACCTTAACCAATTTTGGCGCCTATGGCGCAAAAAGGCGCGAAAGACCAAGACTTTGTTCCTTCCAACCCACGCCACAACAACCTCGGTCCACAGTGGTAGTGCAGAGTCCTCACGAAAACCCCATGGCGGCCACGCTCGTCCCTCCTGCTCCTCCCCAGCCAAATCGGCGCCGTTTGTTGGAACCGCCTTTGCTTGCCGATGATACTGAGCAAGCCTGCTGCCCTCTTCCGCAAGTGCCGCAAGGCGTTGTATCGATTCAAGACGTTGAGGGGGCCTACGAGTACGCCTACCAGGTAAAGCGGCGCCGCAAGACTTCGCTCGCTGAGGCAGCAGCCGCCAGTCTGTATAAACACGACGTCAAGTCAGCCTTCTTGGGTATGTAACCCTAACCGTTTTCTGGGTCTCTGAAGCAGCAAATTCTCAGAGCAAGCATTTACGATCTAACTCCATCTTTTCGGGTGTTCAATCTGAATCGACTGTGCTGCACAGAAAGCGCCACTCCTTCTCTGCACCTCACTCTGCAGGCCATCCAAGCCTCTATCGCCGACCTCAAGCGGACTGGCGAAGTCTCTACCGCCGCCCTCAAGCAGAGCGTCGTCGACCTCAAGCAGACTGTCGATGACCTCAGACAGACTGTCGATGACCTCAGACAGACTGTCGATGAAAAGTAAGCTCTACCCCCAGCGTTGTTTTGTTGCGTGCGTGCGTGCATGCGTGCGTGGTATTTAACCGTGTGTTGCTGTTGTTGCACAAGGTCAAGGTTCTCACTAATGAATGTTTGGGATCAGATTCGATCTTCTAGAGGCCAGAAGCGCCAATAGATTCATTCCCTTCGACGGCCAGCTCCAGTTCCCACGCCGAGGTGACGCTGAGCTGCCTGCCTTCCCCGAAACGCGCCATCAAGTCAAGGAACTCAGCGTGCCCCAATGCGACGACATTCTGAAGTACTACGGCTTGCCGGTGGTAGGACGCCAAGCAGACAAGCAGACAGCTATCGAGAGGTACATCGGCATCTGCTAAATAAGGAATGCGCACAACACGAATGTTGCGATGCGACACGCGAGTTGTGAAACAAAAACTCTGTTCTGTCTTCCCTTTCTTTTCTCTAAATGAAAATCGGCCTTGGCCTTGGCCTTGTGGTCTCATTTCAGTGCCCTGGATCGCTTTCGCACCGAGTTGGTCAGCTTCTGAATAATCCATCTTACATGATTTACTTTTAAACTCGATTTTCAATTTCTCTTTTTTCGTTATTATTTCTCTAATTCACGTATTTTGTTTTGTTTTGTTTTGTTTAGCACTGCTGAAGGATTGGAAATCATCGCCGAGCGCTACACGTACATGATGGAAGGCCCAGGGGAAGAGGACGAGGAGGCCGGGGAGGTGCTCTTCTTGCCAGAAGCCAGCCTGACTTTTTGTTCCATTACGTGTGTAATCGTTCATTACTGAACGTTCTGATCGGGGGGGGGGCAGGTGGCAGGGGAAGGGGGCGAGGCCGGCCTGGTGCCGATGCCCACAGAGGTACACAACCCTCTGTGATGTCTGCTCCGGGTGGGTTACGGGGTGGTGTGGTTTGGCCGCCGAGGGGGACTGCGCTGACAGGCAACGCTGCAGCGTTGGAGGGAGCTGCGCCGCACATCGTGCAAGTGGTGGAGTTTGCCAGGGCGCGCACACAAGAACTGGAGGCTCTTACGCGCGCCATCAGGTACCCCTCCGAGACGGAAACACATGGTGCATTACTAACGCCTCTCCGCTCCCTCCACTAAAGCACCACCTCAGGCCTCGCAGCAAGCGAGCGTTTCAGACGTTGCCGCGCCACTTGTGGCGACGAGCGATGAGCCACAACATCAAACGGCTGCCAGTGCGATTGCGTATGCAAGCCCAGAATGAGGTTAACCGCCTTGCCAACACTCCGCGCCCCTCACTGCACGGGGCCAATCACCGTGTCATATGCATGTGCACGTGCTTGTCTGTCTGCAGATGGATGTTGCGCCTCCTAAAGGCAGCACCACACTCAAGAGACATCGAAAGAACAAGAGGTAGCAGCTGCCCCACAATCCCTCCCTGACGCGGCGCCTCACACTTTATTATTGTTATTATTATAATAATTATCATCTCTCCGTCTCAGGCGACCTGGCTATCTCCTGCGTGACTACGAGAGAAGGCAGAAGAAGAACGTGTGGCTAGAAACTCACATATGGCACGCCAAACGATTCAAGATGGTCAACCTCTGGGGGGCTACAAGATCGTACGTACCTCCCCTCCCTCTCCGTGCTTAAGGCGCCTCACCTCTAATGAGGCGAGTTGATCACACCAGGCATTGCACCCCAGCGATCGCAGCGTGCGAGCGTGCTACAGGGCATCGGCGCACATATGCACTGCCCACGATGCTTCCTACCAAGCCTGCATCGAACTGTCGGGTACTTACTTCCTTCTGATGAAAACACCCATGACGCAAACATCCCATCCTTAATGTTTGTGGCAATGCACGCGCGCAGGCAAGGAGAAGAACATCCTCGACCTTCTCAGCAGGAGTATGACGGATCCTACCGGCCCCTTCGTTTTCTCTTCTCACCCATATTTGCACGGCAAGAGATCAGGTACTGTTCTTCCCTTTTGTTCCGAAAGCTTCCGATTCTTCTCACGCAGGATTCCCTGTTTGTGTGTGTGTGGGTGTGTGGGTGTGTGTGTGTGTGTTGTAGGCAACATGATGCTCCATCACCCAGCGACTTTTCCGATGGGAGCCATAGCTCCAGTTTCATTTCTTTGGCGCCCTCTGCCGAACCCCTCCAGTGATCCGGATGGCCGCCGACAGCTTTGGGTGTGGGTGCACCCCTTGGCTTCGGCGGAATTGCTGCAGGCCTTTCACAACATCGCTTCTCAGCATGAAGGTAACGTCGCACTTCCCATGTGTGCACTCACTCACTCACTCACTCACTCTCAGCAAGTTTGTTTGCTGATCAGTGTTCTCACTCACCACGTCGCGTTTTTGTCGTCTCCAGTCGTGTGGAGCTCGCTTAAAGATGAGCTGGTGCGCTTCGAGCTTACAGGACCGCACAGTCATACCATCCTCACCTCGATCCTGCGCCTTGCTGCCGGCGGAGCGTCGTCAGGTACAGTGGCTTACCAGTTTGAGAGGATCAAGGTTGGCACACGATGTGTGTTGTTGATTCTTTGGGAGCAAGCATGCAGATAGCGAGTTGGGAACCAAAAGCAAGGCCGCAAACATATGGAACGCCCTGAACCAGCTCCACACACCAGCCTCCCTTCCCTCAGGCGCAGTGTTGGCCATCAACGTAGAGGATCCACACATGTCGTTTCCTCCCCTCTCAGTAAACAAGACCATGCGCACGAGGGATCAAGGCAAGCCCAGCCCTGCACAAACTGCTCAGCAGGCACGCACCCCTCATTTTGGCACGTGTGGCCTGCCAGCGCGTTCAGAGGGTCCGAGTCTGAATGCTGGCTTTGTGTCTGTAGGAGGGACGCGAGGGATGCTCTCGCCAAGGGCTTCTACTCTGACGCAGAGATGGTCAAGCGAAAGAAGGCACTAAGCCCCTCTTCCCGGCGTCCAACACCTTATGGCGTGAGTATGGCCATAGATTCAGTTGAAGCCGTACGCCTTATCTCCTCCTTTAGCCCTCCTCTGGTTGGTTACGCTTTGCCTCTGACGTTCCCCCACGCAGCAGCAGCAGCAGCAGCAGGAAACGTCGTTCGCGACAGTGCCGGTGCTGTTGGTGCAGCGCCCGCACAAGCTGGAGAGGGGCTACGGGGCCGGGTGGGATGTCATCCTCCCGTCGCGCTGGGGCATGGCCTTTTGGAAGTCCTTCATTTACGTCGGGGCTCGCTCCATCGGTTCTTCCCCCCCCCACTCAGACTGGGTGAGAAGAGGGAAGCCAACAACTTACAATGAATTGTTTAATATTGGTTGGCACTTGTGTGAGCAGGCTTGCGAGAGCACAGGAAGCAGGCGAGCGAGCAGGCGCTGCCTCATTTCCCCGAGGACTATCCTGATACCAACGCGTATCACGACTACATTCAGTCGCACGCGCAAGACCTCATGGAGACCTACTTCAAAAAGCCTCCCGGTATGCCCGTCGAACACAAAACTAGAGATTGGAGACTCGCGCACTTACATGCGCGGTGATGTGGTGATGGTTTGGGGGTGCTAATGCAGCGAAGCGACCCAACTACGACAAGCTGGCCGTGGATTCGCCCTTCTTTCCCGACTTCTACTCCTTGCTGTCTCTGGCACTGCCTGACGAGCTGATTGGTGATGACGACGATGAAGAAGATAGCGAAGAGGAGGCTGAGGCGGTGAACGGAGAAGAAAAACAAAAAGAGCAGGGCACAACCGTAGATCACGCAGAGGACAAAGGGAAAGACAAAAATGGATGAGGATCGCGACGGCGAAGAGGACGCGAAGCCGACCACGTCGTTCTCGGGCCCCGAAGAAGCGACCATGACGGAGTTTATCCCGCGGCCATTCTGTGTGACGCGAACCCACCACCGCGTGCCAGCAACGGCCTCTCTGCGTCGCTGGCCTGCGTGTCGCTGCGAATGGTGGACCGCGGCGTGCCGCACTACAACGCTCTCATCTGCCTCCCCACCGAGGACGACCTTGCTCTCTACCAGGCTCGTGCTCTCGTGCATCGCCGCGGTAGTCACCGCTTCGCGCGCAAGGCCACCGCCCGACCGGCGCCACAGGAACCTGACGACCACGACGACCACGAAGAAGAGGCGCTTGACAACGACGACGAGAAGGGTCCTTCGCTCCACCAACATGTACGCATGCTTTCACTTGGCGTTCTCTCTCCTCCTCCTCCTCCTCCTCTGCAAGTGTATTGTCCTGACGGTCGGGCCGTGTGGTGCGCGTGTGTTCGTCACCAGGGCGAGAGGGAGGTGATTGGCTTCGTGACGGCGGGCGACTACTCCTACATTCGCGGCAGCGGTTCGGCGTTGGGTTTTTGTGCGTCGGCTGCACTCTCCGCCCACTGGCCGCCGGTGTTGCTGGTGCGCAACACCACGTCGCCCTTCTACTCCCGGCCACGTACTCCCTCTTGTCTGCTACCGCCTCCCCCTAGGGGGAGGCGCACACCACCGGAGACAAGGCCGCAATGTCCCTGCGCGCGCTCTTGCAACAGACAACTTGTCCACTCTCCGAGGAGTAGCCGTTGGATCGCCAGGCTACGAGGCGGTTTACGGTTACTTAATTCCACGACATAAAACCAGTTCGTTCTTTCTTCTTCCACTTCGACTCCCTGCCACACACACCGCAAATAAGTTGACGCGCACCTTGCCCCCAGACATGTAGTAGTAGTAGAGCGAAAGCTTGGAAAGAGAGCAGCTGCGCAACCAATTTGGTTTCGTTTCTTTTTTCATGATTTTAAAAGAGAAAGAAAGCATTCCCATATTTATCGCAGACAGGCGCAAAAACCATCTCAAGATCGCCTATTGGTGGTGCGTTCCTGCTGCTGTCGCTTGCGCTCGGCTTCTTCGGCCTTGCGCTTCTCCTCCTCAGCTTCCTGGCGGAGAGCCTCATGGTTGAAGATCGGAGTGGGCTGAGTGTCCTTGTACGCCCGGAACCAGTATGGGTCGCTTTCAGCCTCCTTGGCATACCGCAGGATGGCTTCGCGCGGGTCCACCTCTCGTTCGGTCTTCTTGATCAACGTCTTCATCATGTGGTGCGTCAACGAACTTCCCACATGGCCCTACGATATTGCCCCCAAAAGGCACCACCATCCAGAGTGAGGACATCTTTGAGAGAGAGAGAGAGAGAAAGGAAAGAAGAAGAAAAATTGATAACGAAAGCGAATTTAAAAAAGCTGCTTTGCCGCGTAGTTTTGGATGCGTACTTATGGGGCCAGGGCCGTTGAGGGGCAGGTCAGGCTTGCGCGACTTGACGGGGTCCTGCCGGTCTTTGAGCTTTTGCTTCTTGGCTGAAAGAGGATCTTTGTAACATGGGCAACGCGTGCGGCGTGTGAATGGCCAGGTGCTGGATGACGGGTCCTTCCTCCGCTTTTGCTTGTATACAGAAAGCAGCGCTCCATTTGTGCTCCGCATCGGGTCGTAGTACACGTGCGCCACCGCATCTGTTTACCACCCAACATGTTCACCCACCCGCCCCCTCTTCTAAGTAAACACGGTGTGCAAGTGTGCGTGGATGCGTGCGTGCAAATGTGCGCCCGTTCATGCTATTGCACACACCTCATCCCCCCCCCCCAAACGCATTTCCCCCGCAGATCCGTACCACCACAGCCAACGACAATTTGGTTGAGCTTTGAGTGCCAGATTATACGGTTCACACTACCTCCCGCCACGCCTGCTCATTAACGGACGGACCGTGTAAGTGCATGCTTGGAGGCCGAGGGGCGCGCGATAACAGAACACTAACCATGATTTTGAACGCTCATTGGGATGAGACAGGTACCGATTTGGCGGATTTTGTCGCCGGTTTGTGCGTCAAAGAAGACGAGGGAGGCAGTGCCCTCGCCCTTCTTGACACTCGTGCCGGTGACGATCCCTTGACGATTCCTTGTATCCCACACTAGTGATTGTCATAAGCGTGTGCAGTCAGGGTGTGAGAAGATGCATCATTACGAAACTGGAAGAAGGGAGGGAAAAAAAAAAAAAGAGGGAAAAGGTATCGGCGGCGCACCTTGCAGTGTATCATCCTGCGCTCGAGTGAGGAGC
>NAVB01002264.1:0-23084 GCA_002179805.1 Acanthamoeba lenticulata | reverse complement strand
CTTGTGGTTGGCGGGCAGCGATCGTGCACCACCTCAAGGGCGATCAGGACTATGAGAGCATCCCCACCGTAGGCTTCAACGTGGAGACAATCAAGCTCAAGAACATCGCCCTCAACGTGTGGGTGCGTTGCCACAACCTTCTCCTTCGTGCCATGCCAACTCTGACTTTGACCGGACGTTGCCCGTGCAGGACGTCGGCGGGCAAGACAGGATCCGGCCGCTCTGGCGACACTACTTTGTTGGCACTGGTGCGTGTCTCCTCGTCCACAGCCTGACAACTAGAGGCTTGATGTGGTTATCTCACCTCATCCTGCAGACGCTCTCGTCTTCGTGGTCGACTCCACCGACGTGAAGCGCATGGAGGACGCCAAAGGGGAGTTCCTCCGATTACTGGACGACGCCGAGCTCCAGCAGGCCGCAGTGCTCGTGTTTGCGAACAAGAGCGACTTGCCCAAGGCCGCCTCGGCCGCCGAGGTGGCTGAGCTGCTGGAGCTCGGGCGGCTGGCGGGCGAAGGGCGCGTGGTTCACGCCCAGTCCGCTTGCGCGCGCTCGGGCGAGGGCCTCACCGAGGGCATGGACTGGCTCACCGAGCAGCTGCTCTCCAAGAAGTCCAGCGCAAAGAAGAAGTAAAGAATTGACTTTGAAAGATTGACAACAATTTTATTTCGTCGTGCTCGTGGCTGGGGCGGCGGGAGCGAGCCGCTTGCGCTTGACCTCGTTAAAGTCAGCGAAGTCGTAGCTCTCGGGCCAGAGCTCGATCTTCTGCACCGTACACACGCCGCTGTCCGTGTTGACGATGAAGGTGATGTTCATCAGGTCGATCCGCACATCGTAGATGCCCTCCCGGTGCTTGCGCTTCATGTGCAGCGTCCGAATGTCGAGCGCGAGCACCTCCTCGATGCACCGCCGGGCCCGCTCCCAGTCGTCTTTAAAGAAGCGCAGCGCGTGGGCGTTTTGCTGGAGGCTTGCGAGGGCCTCGTCCGTCATCCGGACCTGCAGCCGCCCGCTCGGCGAGCCGCCCTCGCCAGGCGCCTTGTTGTCCCCGCTGTTGTTCTCGTCGTCGAGCTCCACGAGCCAGTCGGCCGTGACCGCGTCGGGGATGGCGTCGTAGCGCGGGATGTAGGGCTTGATGTCGAGCACGGGCGTGTTGTTGACGAGGTCGACGCCGGACAGGTGCAGCGTGTCGCCGTCAATCGCCTCGACGCGCGCCACACTGAGCCCGATGGGGCACGGCCGGTGCGGCGTGCGCGTGGCCAACATGCCGAGCTTGCGCCCGCCCAGGCGGGGCGGCATGATCCGGTTCTTGGGGTTGCCAACGTTGTTGTGGAAGAGGAAGACGATCCACACGTGCGAGTGGCCCTCGAGCCCGACCAGCGCATCCTTGGGGTTGGTCAACACGTCGGACCGGCGCAGGGTGAGCTTGCCCCGGGACGAAGGGACGAGCAGGCCTTGTCGCGGTGTGCCGTGTCGTTCCAGGAAGCACGACTCGAACAAGCCGATCGGCTGCAGCGCGACGCTGTCGGGCGCCGCCACCGCTGAGGTCTCGAGCGGCATCGACGAGCTTGTCTTGTGGTTGTGTTTGTCCTTTTCATCCTCTTTCTCCTTCTCTTTTTGCTTTCCCTTCTTCTGCGTGTCGTTGTGGTGTTCTTCTTGGGCGGTCTGCTGCTTGCTCCGGCGTCGCTTGTTCCGCTGTGGCTCGCTGCTGGTCTCCGTCGCCTCTTCAGCTCCGCCCTTTTGCGCACTTGTGGCCGCCTTTGCTTGATCATAAAACTTGAGATGTGTCGTGCACAACGGCCAACCAAGCCACTCCGACCCGATCCGGAAGAAATGCAGCATGTCCTCATTCATGCTCACGCCCGAAAGTGCGCCCGTTGAGCGAGCAGGAGGGCAGAGCGGGCATGCAGGTGCTGAATGAGCAGCTTGGGCGTCCTCCTTGGGCTCCACCTCCATCTTGTTCTGAGAGTCCTTTTATTCTTCTTTAATGGCTTATTTCTCTTCTTTTTCTTTCGTGTATCTCATCTTGTCCTTCTGGCGTTTGGCAGCAAAACTGTGCGCCTGGAGGGCGAAAACGACGATACAGCAGCCTGGCAATACGCCGCAGAGCCACCGTTGAAAGGCGCTCGACAGGGAGCAGGGGTAGGCCTCTGAGTGAAGCTCTTTCGTCACTTTCCATTTCAGCCAAGGTTTGCTGTGCATGGACGAGAATCAGCAAATCATACAACACACCGAACCGAAAAGGAGGCGCGCCAAGAGAAAGGGCAGGCCTCGAATCCCTCTCGATCCTTCTCCCTCCTCTTCCAAAATGCAGACAGAGGCCAACTCCACGTCGCATCTGAGCGGCCTCGACCCCCAGCCCTCGAGCTCGGCTGGGGACGCCAGCTCCGTCGATGAGAGCCATGCCGGCACCCAAAAAGACACAGAAGCGTTGGACAAGACAGCAAGTTCGCTGCCGGACCAGCTGAGTGTTGATGGAGTTGATGATGAAAAGCCTGCGAGTGAGGCGAACGATGGCCCGGGCAGTGAAGAAGATAACACAAACCAGGGCACGAGGACTGGCAGCACCAACGAGGATGCTGCTGCCGGTCAAGAAGATGGCGAGAGCGAGGCCACTCCATCAATGCAGAACCTCGCTGAAGCCACCCCACAAGAGCATATCGTCGACATGAAGGATGGCCAAGAGGCTGGTGGGGATGTGGCCGACGCCATGACCGAGGTCAGCGTCGCCGTCCCTGACTCTTCACCATCGGCACCGCAGCTGTCCTCGTCGTCGCAACCCGAGGCCTCGCTCTCGCCCTCGCCCTTGCCCGACACGCCAACAGCGGTAAGGCAGCAGGAGCAGCAGCCATCGCCCGATACCGCGGCAAAGGCCAGCCAAGCCAGCACGCCCGAAGTCGTGGCCACCCAAGTCGCGGCCGCGGCCACCCAAGTCATGGCCGAAGAACCGGCCACAGACCGACAACAGCAAGAGCAGTCTCTAGAGGTCTACGTGGTGGAGATCAACGTGACGCCTCCGGCTGCGGTGGCCTCCACTTCGCCCAAGCCACGTAAGCAGCAGCGGCCTGCGCCCAAGTCGCCGCAAGTCATCGTCGACCTCACGAAAGACGATGAAACCCAGGTAGGTGGAGAGGGTAAAGTCGTAGTTCAGCCGCGTGCTGACCTTGTGGTCGACCAGGCCACTAAACAATCTCGCCTGATGCTGCTGGCTTGTCCACCCGCTGGTGACGTCATCATTCTCGACAGCGACGACGACAATAACAACGCTTCAGCCAAGGCCCCTGCCCGAGCCAGTATCCCCAGGGAGGTCAAGGCCGAGGAGCCCGAGCTGATGGATCTCGTCGACGAAGGCTCCGGCGACGACGCGAGAGCACAACAGGAGAAGGAAAAGAAGGGTGGGGAGGAGGAGGAAGAGGAAGACTTCATGTGGCAAGACTTTAGCCCACTCAACGAGCCACACCGTGCCATCCCAACAGTCGACGAGTCCGAGACAGAGCGAATGCGCTGGGAAGAGGCCGTGCGCTTGCAAGAAGCGCTCGGCGAGAGCGGCGATGAGGATGACGTCTACAGTGCGTGCCTAGGCGCTCTCCCTCTCTCCCGCTGGAGCGGACTAACTTGCCGCCATGCGTTTGCTAGACGCAGGGGAAGAAAGCTTCGTGCACGACGACGATGATGGCAAAGAGGGCGATGATGCCAAGCACGAGGAACAGCCGAAAGGGAGCGATCAGCAGCAGACGATGTCCGTCGGTGGTGAAGCCGAGGTGGCGGTGGCCGCGACCACCAGCAAGCCGCAGGCCACACAACCGGAACACGCGGAGCAGCAGCAACATCATCAACAACAGGCCAAGTACACGCTGGACGAGGAGGCGGCCTGGCTGGACAGTCTGCCCTCGTTTATTAGTGCGCAACAACACATCGCCTTCGCTCGAACGCAACGTTGAGGTTGCGAGCTGCTGTTTTCAACTGATGTCGTCGACATTACCCACACACCCAGACATGCGCGACAAGGAGGATCTGAGGGAGCGACTCCAGAATTTGGAGGTGGCCGAGAAGGAGCTCTTGCCCTACCAAAAGGAGCTACCCGAGGCCATCTCCTATCTTCGTCGCTGTTTCGCTGAGAAGCGGTACCTCGTGCTCTTCGTGAAATACCAGATTCAATTTTTTTTAATGATTTTTTGCATGATTGAATGCGGCAACATGAACAGCGAGGAACTCAAGGCAAACCTCGAGCGTCAATACCATCCGCCTGACAGCATCGGTGCGGATCGTCATGATGTCTCTTACTCCCCCCACCCTTTGCAACTCCTAAGTCTGCATGGCTTCATACCAGACCCGAAGTGGCGTGGGCCGTTCCCGTGGACGCAGAGCCTGCTGGGGACGCTATCTCGAGTACTTATCGGCTCCTTCATCATCATGCTCATGTGCGTGTTCATACATCATCATCGTCCTCACCTATGTGCATGTGTTTGTGCACAAAAATCAGGTCTTTAACCATCGCAGGTTCCGTCCGGCGCAGGAGGAGGCCATCAACGCCGCGCTCCACGGGGAGGACGTCTTCCTGGTGATGCCCACCGGAGCCGGCAAGAGCCTCTGCTACCAGATCCCGGCCCTCTACGGCAAGGGCGTCACGGTGGTCATCAGCCCGCTGGTGGCGCTCATGGCCGACCAGGAAAACGTCATAAGAAACAAATTCCACCGCAAAATCCTGGGCGTGCTCAACTCGCACATGAGCAAGAAAGACGAAGACGAGGTCAATGAAGGTACTGCGCAGTAAGTCTTTGGGTTATTTGTTTTGAGTTTCTAATATTTTTTAAAATTTTGGCAGAGCTCCGTTATGGCATCGAGCATGGCAAGACTCGGCTGAAGCTGCTCTACATCACCCCTGAGAGGCTGGCAAGCGAGCGCATGCTTGGAATTCTAGTTGTACGGCCCCGTTAGTCTCGTCTTGGCTTGCGTTCCTGCCCAGTGAGTTGACTGAACTTCCCTCCCTCAGGACCTGTATCGAGCAGACTGCCTGACACGGTTCATTGTCGATGAGGCTCATGTGGTCAATGAGTGGAGTCACTTCCGCCCGAGATATCCCGTGCGTGGCCCGACCACAACACCAAATTTCTTGATTTTCATTCTTTTAATTCATTCTAATGAATTTATTCTATATATTTATGAATGTGAAGGAGCTCGGGAAGTTGAGGCGCAAGCTCTTCCCAAAGGTCCCAATCACCACAACCACGGCGACCGCCACCCCGAAAGACCGCGCCAGAATGTGCAAGTCGCTCAACCTCCAGGAGCCCGTGTTCATCCTCCACAGTCCGCCGCGCCTCGAGCTCAGGTGCGTGCCCACGACTGCCCTCATGCGCACTGGGGTGGCGGAGGCGATCTGGCCATCTTGTTGTGTTGACCTTCTTTGAACCCACATCGTGCGTGTGCAGGTATTCGGTGCACGATCGATCTGCCACGAATCCGTATGGCCAGGTCGCCGAGTGGGTCAAGACACACCACAACAACCACTGCGGGATCATTTACGTGCTTACCCGCGACCAGCTCAAGATGATGTACAGCGCCTTGAAGGTGACCCTCCTCCTTTTTAATTTATTTCTCTAATTTTGTCAATTGATATTCTAAAATCAAAATAATAAAATAATAAAGGATGCGGGGCTGAGCGCGGAGACGTATCACGGCAAGATCGACAATGGCGCACAACGACAGGTTCAACCCTCTTTTATTTTATTTTATTTTATTTTATTTTATTTTATTTTTAAATGTAGAAATTGAAAAACGCTTGTACTCATAATGGTGGTGGTGATGCAGGACAAGTGGATGGCTGGGGAGAAGAACATCATGGTGGCCACTTCGGCCTTTGGCATGGGCATCGACAAGGACGACGTCCGCTTCGTGATCTTCTACCAGCTGCCGCAGTCCCTGCAGCAGTTCTACCAGGGCGTGGGCCGGGCTGGGCGGGACGGCCTCGAGGCCGACGCGGTCATCTTCTGGCGGCTCGTGAAGGACACCAAAACGATCGTTCAGGTCCAGACCTCGCCCATGGGCGGCTCCATCATCTCTACGTACGCCCTCTGCGTCAAGTTGATGAAGATGGAGATGGTGATGGCGAAGGTTATGATGTTGACGATGATCATGATGAACAGGGCCGAAAGGGAGAAGAACAAGAAGGCCCTTGAAAACATGATCTACTTCTGCCAGGAGAAGTCGAAGTGCCGCGGGACCATGTTGGCGCGCTACTTTGAAGCAGACATCGCGCCGTCTTCTCTCGTCGACGCAGAAGCCGTCTCGCGGGTCTGCCCGCCAACGGGCGGCGTCCAGTGCGACAACTGCCTGCGCCATTTCCACACCCGGTCAGTTCCAGGCACTGGCGTGGCCGATCAGATCGCTGCCAGCCTCCTTGGCATTGGTATATCTTCCATTCTTTTTCCATTCTACATTTTTAAAATCATTTTTGAATAGATTTTGTGAAATACTGACCTATTTTTCATTTACTTGGAAAAATCATTTTTGATTTTACTTTGTGAAATACTGACCTTTTTTTGAAATAACAGTGAAATATGCCAAGACGCACCTGGGACCTGACTTTGTGCTGACGTTCGATTTGTTGATTGGGACCTTCATGGGCAGCAGAAGCAAGGAAGTGATTCTGAGTGGACTTTGTGATTGCCCTTACCACTGGCATGGTCCATACTCGCTGGCCCATCATCCCTTACTACTTCTACTTTTTCTCACTCCGAGACACCATGTGGCCACGCAGCCACGCGCAGGGATCGCTTGGCTCCCCCCACGACCAAGGAGCAGGCCGAATGGATCCTCAACGAAATGCTCCAGTTTGGTGCGTAATTGTTTATTTTATTTATTCTATTTTAGTTTATTTATTATTTATTTTTTAATTTTTTTTGCGCATGTGGCTAACTCTGGCCACTACAGGCGTCCTTTGGAAGGAGGAAACCACGATCATGGTGCCGACCTCTCCTCCACCGCGCGCGCGCCCTCCTCCTCTGCTGACATCACACACGCGGCAAACACAACAGGAAGGCAAGCAGCCCTTAGAACGTCATCGATTTTCACTGCTGGCGGTGCGTGTGTTTGTTGGCCCTCGCGCGGGGGCCATGACGTGGTACGACGTCCTCACATGTGTGCGTGTGTGTGGTGTGCAATGAATTAGGCCGCTATCCCGAAGAAGCGGGGCAGGAAGCGCAAGGACTGCACTCCCGAGGACGTCATCGTCGTCCCCGCGCCCGAGGACGACGACGACGACGGCGACGACGAGGGAACAGAGGAAGCAAAGGCCAAGCGCGAGAAGAAGCAGCAAAAGCCAAAGCCAAAGCCAAAGAAGAAGAAGAAGAAGAAGAAGAAGACGAAGGAAGAGGCCAAGCGGGCCATGGCTGAGAGCCCGCCCAAGAAGCGCAAGAGGCCAGACCGAGAAACGGCGGCGGACCGGTCTGCCAAGGCGCGCGAAGCGAAGCGGGCGGCCCTTGCCAAGTTGAAGACTGAGCCCGGTACGGCCACGACCACGACCACTACCACGACGATGGCGACCGCCCCGATCGTCCCGCATTCGCCCAACATCAACACCGCCGGACGCATCGGACAAAAGGAACAAGCCTCTTCGGCTTGCAAGACACGGGCCTCGAAGGCCAAGACTGCTCCGTCCAAGGGCAAAGGCAGAGGCAAGGGCAAGGGCAAGGCTAAGGCCAAGGTCTATGCAAAGCAATACGAAGTGGAGGCCTTGCGCGATGAGTGCCTGGTTCGTGTTTGCTCTTCCATGCGTGTTTTTGTGTCCGTTTTGTGTGCTAAATGGGGGCGCGATGTGGCGCAGGTGCGGAACGAGGTATTGATCAAGTGGAAAGGCTACCCCGAGGCTGAGAACACGTGGCAGGACAAGGCGGACTTTGTTGAGGACGCGCCCGCTCTCTACGCCGCCTTTAGCCGGGTGCAGGGCCCCAAGGTCGTGAATGGGCAATGCGCCTGTCGCAACTGCACGACAGACCGAGCCTCATCATCATCGTCAACATCGTCCTCATCGTCCTCATCGTCCTCATCATCATCGTCCTCTTCATCATCTGCTTGGCAGGTCACCGAGGAACAGGAGGAGGAAGAAGAAGAGGTGCGAGATTCGAGCTCGTTCGAGGCCGACAGTGAGGACGACCGAGAACGCAAGCACGAACGCTCCTGGCGCAGGCGCCATGGCAAGTACGTCAAGCGGGACCGGCCCAACAGCGACGAAGAGTCGGACGAGGGCGAGGACGAGGACGAGTGGGAGAGCAACGACAAGTCTGAAAGCGACGACGAGGAAGAAGAAGAGGAAGAGGAAGAGGAGGTCGGACACGAGGAGGAATCAAACACGAGCGGCCGCACGACACCGGAACAGGCCAGCGCTCAGGGGTCGCCGCAGCCAGAGACGTCGTCCGCGGACGACGACGTGATCGATTTGACTGCCCTCCTCTGCCCCGTCCAGCGCCAGTAAACCAAATGTTGTTTTCTTGTAGAGACGTTTTCATCTTCAACCGCGGAGCCAACTCTGTCGGCTTCTTTGGGTCGTTTCTTGTGCAAGCAAGGGTTAGGCCCCGTGGGTGGCCAGCCAGCCGAGGCCCTCGTAGATGCCCACCCGCGTGATCGCACAGCTCGGCTGGACGTGCCACTTGCGGCCTTGCATCTGCTCGAGGCCCATCCGCTTGATCAGCTCGTCGACAGAGAGAGCGTGCGGCAGGTCGATCTTGTTGCCATACACCAACAGCGGCACCTCCTGTGTGTATGCCGCGTACAAAATGATTGTGATTATGATTTTTATTTATTTATTTATTTATTTAATTTCTATTTTTTTATTGGGTGGTGAGGACGTACGGGAAGTTCACGTAGGAACCACCGCAGCTCGTTGGTGGCTTCGTCGACGCGATCGCGGTCGTTCAGGTCCACCACCCAAATCAAAACGTCGATGTCGCCGAAATAGTGTCGATACAGCGGTCGGATCTTGTCCGGCCCGCCCACGTCCCTGCACATGTGTCCATTGATCGTCAGCGTCTCGCTCGTTCGGGATGCTCATGAGGAGCATGATGATGATGATGATTATGGCTGGCAGCGGCACCAGGAGACAAAGGAAAGCTTGGAGTGGGCGAACGTCTCCACGTTGAAGCCGATCGTCGGAACTGTGGCGTCGACATTGCGATCCGGGCTCAGGTGGTAGAGCATCGTGGTCTTGCCTGCGGCGTCGAGACCGACCATGAGCGCCTTGAGGCTGCGCTTGCCCTCGATGAGCAGCTTGCCCACCTTGATCTTGCTCACCAGCGCACGTGCGCCTGCGATACCCAGAGCGTCAAGAAGCTGAAAGCATTCCCCCAACAACAACAACAAACTGCCTTGTGTCTGTGTGGATGTGTGTTTACGAACCGGGCAAGTAGTCCGGAAGGAAGCGCTGCCACTGGTCCTGGAGATCAGTCCCTGCGGCCACCACACGCGAGCGACAACAACGTTGTGCTCTCAGTGCATGCTGATGGCCGAGGTTGTTGTTTGCGGGTTGGCAAACAACGCCTGGACGGGGGGCGCACCGGTCGACTTCTGCAAGAGGATGAGCTCCTTGGTGAGGGTCTTGTACCCCTTGCCCGTGGCTTCCAGTTCGCGCCACAGCTCGTCACGCGGCGTCTCTGTGCGCAGCAACAGAGGTGAGGCCGCCAGCAAAGAAGAGGCGGAAGGGAAGACGAGTAGGAAGAGGAGAGACAACGGACCCCAGCGGGCCAAGGGGTCGTGCCTGGTGAGGGCCACCAGCTGCGGTTTCCACAACCCATCTTGCTGCCGAATGAGGTCGCGCCAGCATGAGTTGACCCTTTCGGCCTTGCCCAGCGTCCTGCTCCCCACCCCCCAAGTCAGTTGAATTGGTTTCTGTTTGTGGTTGGCGCAAGAAGAAAGAGAGGGGAGGGGGCGCACGAGCAGTCGGCGAAGCTGAGAATGTGGAGCACCAGCTCGGAGGGCAGCAGGTCCAATACCCCCCATGCCTCCTCTTGCGACAGGTTCTGCTTTTTCGTTGTCAATTGCTTGTTGCCCATCTATTTGTTGCTCTTGCCCTCTTCCGTTTTGCTTGTTGCCCTTTTCTCTCTTGTTTTAACTCTTTCTCGTTTGTCTGTGAAGGAGGCTGATCAGCCCAGTGATGGCGGAGGAAGTGGCCGTGGGGGACCTCATGGTGGAGCTCGTCAGCTTACTCTTTGAGTTTGTAGACCCCCTCACCCTGCCTGTCTGCCGTGCCGTGTGCCGCGCGTGGGGTCACGCCCTCCAGCAGCGTCGACACTTGGTGGCCACCATCACCTCCGCCACAACATGCCAACAACAACAATACGCGAAACAAGTTGCTGGCAAGGGCAGGCTGTCAGTGCTCCAGTGGGCGCGTGCCAATGGCTGCCCGTGGGACGAGGAAACCTGTGCCAGCGCAGCCTTGGGAGGCCACCTGGCCATGCTCCAGTGGCTGCAGGCCAACGGCTGCCCGTGGGATGAGCGGACCTGCGCCGCGGCGGCCAGGGGCGGCCATCTGGACGTGCTCCAATGGCTACGTGCCAACGGCTGTCCATGGGACGATGGCACCTGCACCGTTGCCGCTCGTGGAGGTCACTTGGCCGTGCTCCAGTGGGCGCGCGCAAACGGCTGTCCATGGGAAACGCTCGAAACTGCTTGTGCAGCCAGCGGGGGCGGCCATCTGGACGTGCTCCAGTGGTCTCTTCAAAATGGCTGTGAGCAGGACACGGAAACCTGTCGGGCTGCGGCCGAGGGAGGTCATCTGGCCGTGCTTCAGTGGTTGCACGCCAACGGCTGCCCATGGGACCAAGACATCTGCACTGATACGGCCTTGGGAGGCCACCTGGCCGTGCTCCAGTGGCTGCGCGCCAACGGCTGCCCGTGGGACGAGGAGACCTGTGCTGTGGCTGCCCGGGAAGGTCATGTTGCCGTGCTCCAGTGGCTGCAGGCCAACGGTTGCCCGTGGGGTGAGCGGACCTGCGCCAGGGCGGCCGAGAGAGGCCATTTTGACGTACTCCAGTGGGCGCGCGCGAACGGCTGCCCGTGGGATCTGTGGACCTGCGCCTTGGCAGCCAAGAACGGCCACTTGGCTGTGCTGCAGTGGGCCCGCGCCAACGGCTGCCCGTGGGACCAGTGGACCTGCAGCTTGGCAGCCAAGAACGGCCACTTAGCTGTGCTGCAGTGGGCGCGCGCGAACGACTGCCCGTGGGACCAGTGGACCTGCGCCTTGGCGGCCAAGAACGGTCACTTGGCTGTGCTGCAGTGGGCCCGCACCAACGGCTGCCCGTGGGATCCAGCGTACTGCGCCAAGTTGGCTAGGATCCACTCTGTCAAGAGATCAGTGCCGCCGGGGCGAGCTTTGAGTGGCAGGTGGGAGCGCAAGCAAAAGTGCCTGGCATGGATTGCCAGCCACCTCCAAGAATAAATCCACCCCTTCTCCCCCCCCCCGGCTGCCCACCTGGCGACGGTCCGGGCAAAGGCCTTTCAGCACCGCGTCTTCAACCTTGACTGATTTCACATCATCAGTGCAAATGAGGCGAAGTCAAGATCGCATGGGTCCATAATGGCTCTCAGAAACTGTTCAGCAAGTGCACTGGTGATCCAGTCCTGAGGGCCAAGCAGCCGCACCATCAGCTGCTCAAGTCTACGCTTAGCTTCTTCTTCGTCTTCATCGACATCATTTGTGTATTCAACTAATATTCCCTGGTCTGTTACACAGTCAGTAATATGTCCAACCAAGTTCATCAATTGTCCATACCACTCCACCAAAATGTCTCCCTGTCACTAAACAGATTCCACGTCATATGCCAATCAAATAACAAGTGCACTGGCTTCTCATCCACCAAGCTGTACACAACTGCGTCGATTGTACAGAACTCATGCCATTGAACACTCCTGAGGCATCATTAGAAGGCGTCATGAGAAGGCTCAAAGTGTAGGAGTAGACAACTCTGCAGTAGAATCTTGGTCTCAGTTTTGATCAGTTGGCGGATGAATTTGGCAGCATTACACTGTAGCTGTCTGATGTGATGAGCATCGATGTGTTTGTTCATCTGTTTCAAAAGCTGGCCTGAGAATGGTGACCTTATCTGCTTCACCAGCACCCACCACTGTGGCTCTGTTGCAAACTGCTTCATGCAAGGAACTTGATGGAGCGATTTATCTTGGTGCACGCACATGCACTCCATGTTGGCTGGGATGCCCAGGTCAGTATGAATGCTCATGGCTTAGCTCTGAACGTACTGAAGAGGCTGCACTCGTGCCGCTCGCGGGCGATGTCCTTCCAACTCTGCTTGATAGTGATCCCAAAATCTTGCGACTTGAGCTCAGCTTTCACCGCCACACCCAAGAGAGGAGGCCAGGTATTGTAGTATGCTGAACGCCAAAGCTCCTCGATGGCTTCGGAGTGGTGAGGGTCTTTTATCAGGGCACACCATGCTTTACATACAAGTGGCGCCCGTCCTAACTCAAGCACACCTACAAAGTGCAGGAGCTTGAAAGTTATCTCGAGTGGCAGTCTTGGTATTACGGTGTGGGTTATATCACTGCTTCGCTTCTGCCTCTTGGGGTAGGGATCGTCTTGTTGGTCCTTGACATCCACTTCTGCTCTCTTCATCTTGAACAAATGAATGAGGAAACTACTACGAGCGACATAACTGCTGCCATTACCAGCACAGTGTACCCTTTTGCAACCTTGTCACAACGGCTACATGTCCTTGTCGTGGTAGCAGGTCATGTTTGTGGCAGTTTCGAGTCAGCAAGCGACATGTAACGGCAAGAACATAACAAAATCTGGAAAAGGACAAAGGGCCCAAAAGCGGAAAACTTGCTGGTCCGTCTGGGGAGAACAAGCCTAGAGCTTTTGATGAGGACGAGGCGAGCACTATCTTTTGTTGCCGCGTGGGTCACCGTTGCCCTTCTCGCGGTAGCTGCGGTGAGGCCAGTGGAGGGATGGAGTGGAGGAACCGTAAAGCTGAAGGTGTTGGAAGATGGCCTGCGCAGATCGTGCCTCGACAACTTGATTGACTCGCTTGGGTGCACCCTTGCTGAGCTCGACGGCGTCCCCAGCTGCGCCAATCCGGCAACCGTGGTGGCTGGCAGCGGTCCCGACGGTGCGATCAACGTGCGCAGCTTCAACTTTGACTTTTCCTCTCGCCGCCGAGGGGCCAAGCCCGGCCTGGAGTTGAACGATCTCGTCCGTCGCCAGCTTCAAGGCGAGCTGTCCCAAGTCTACCGACGCCAGTACAAGAACAGGCGCGCTGCACCCTCCCTTGATGGAGATCTCAACACCTCCGACTTTGGCGACTCTGGCTTGTTGGCCGATCTGTTTGGCACCACCAACGTTGGCCCGCTCACCTTCACCAAGCTTCCCGACTCTTCCTCACCAACCTTCTTCGAGTGTATGTTCCTCTCTTGTTCCAGTTTTGTCTTTCTGCTCTTTTTCACACGCCACCCCGGGTTAGTGTCGGCTGGACGTTGGATGAACCTGACCACCTACGACGGAGCCAACGACTGCTACACTCTCCCCATGGTGTTGCTTGACTTTGACATGCCATTCTCCAGCGGCCCCAGGTACCAGCTGCTTTCTTCTTCGTCTTCATGCGGGCTCTACCAAAACCACCAACATGCTCATGCCTCGTGGTGTTCTCGTGCTACAGTTTGTCCGTCAAGGTGGAGGGCGTGGTGACGGGCTTCAAGTTTGTGCTTGACGCGAGCGAGCGCTCGGTGGTGGAGGAGGTCAAGGTGGCCGTCAACTGCGTTGCCTACGGCTTTAGCTCCAACCTGGCCACCCTCAAGAACGGCGCCTACTTCAACGCCACCTTTGCCACCGGCATCCCCCACTGCGCCGACATCTGATGATGAAGAAGGCGATGGTGCTGGTGATGGTGAGGGTGAGCGAACAACATGAATAAACACCGGGTCAGGGACAGTCGTGGAGAACGGACGAGCGTTCTTGCATTCAACTGCGTTTGCGAAAGTGGACAAGAGAAGAGACAAGAAGAGACTAGAAGAAGAAGAGGAGAGCGCTGGGGAAACCACGAAGAGAGAAGGGCGATGAAGATATGCAAAGGTGAAGATGGATGAACGGGGATAGATGGGGAAAGCTCCAAAGGTGGAGGGCAGCTGTGACGTGTCGCGTAGCCGAGAGGTTGGGGAGTGGAAGGGAGTTCAGTGGCTCCACGAAAAGAGGAGGAGCGTGGCAGAGATGTTGTCCTGCGAGCCCGTGGCGTGGGCTCGCCTCGTGACGGCCTCAGTGAGTTCGTCCACGCTGAGACCCTCATCGAGTTTCTCAAACACAAACGCCACCGAGTCCTCATGCGACCACTTCTCCCACACACCGTCGCACCCGAGCAGCACGAACCAGTCCCTGTAAACACGCGCGACACACCACGTCAGAACTCGATCCAGGCGGCCGTGGTCGTGGCCGTGGCCTTGGAAGGACACGTACGTGGAGGTGAGCTGTCGGTGCATGACGTAGGGGTGCGGGTCGACCAGCACGCCGTGCCAAAATCCGTCCTCTTCGATGGGAAGCTTCATGTTCTGTTGTTGCGCATATGCGTGAGCCACCGTCACCATCATCGTCGTCATGTAGGGGGAAGGGATAACAGGGGACGCACCCGGTCGCCAAAGGAGCGGGAGATGGAGAGGCCTCCGACACGTCCGCCGATGACGAACCCGCCCTCCTTCTCGATACGCGCTTGCTCGGACGGCACCGTGGGTTTGTGGATCTGCGAGAGGACTTCGAAAGAGTGCTCCCACTGGCTGGTCTCTCGGTTGTATGTCCGCTTCCTGCATACACACGAGTGTGAGTGGAAACAAAACACAAATTATAAAGTATAGGACACTGTACCCGAGGACGGCCTCTGAATCGCCCAAATTGGCGATGAAAAGGCGCGAACCCAGGACGAGCGCTACGACGGCCGTCGTGCCGTCCCGCCACATGTTCTCCGGCCGGACGGCGTCCTCCAAGAACTCCTTGTCCGTCTGCAGGAACCCAGCCTCCATGACCTGGACCACCGCTTCCGTCGCTTCGTCGGTCGTCATCACTTTTCGCGCCTTGTCTAGACCTTCACCGCCCTCACCGCCCTCATGCTCACCAGCGCCCGCACCAGCATCGCAGCCGAGGAGGGTCAGTGCCGCCGCGGCAAAGGTCGGATTTTGGCAAATGCGGTTGTGCAGCGTGTCCGACACGAACGTCGACGCCCTCTTGCCCACATGCCCGTCATATCTGATAATCACATCATTTAACTCATTTACTTTCGTTGTCGACGTCGACCATGACCACAGCCACGACAATTGAAGACAAGGACTACGTACATGCCGTAGAGGGCGTTGGGAAGGCTTTGGCTGGCGGCGGGGGCGAGGAGGTCCGTGTAGTGCCGGGTGAGGTCGTCGATGGAGATGTGGAGGTCCTCCATGTAGTCGCGCCGGCCCTGGAGCGCGTCGGTCGACGACACAAGGGACAGGCGCGTGCGCGGCCGCTCGGCCTCGTCCTCTGGCGGCGGCGGTGGCGGCTTCCGCACGGTGACTTGCGGTACCTGAAGCTGCAGGTCTTGTGTCGGGGAGGAAGAAGAGGGCGAGAATGAAGAAATGGAAGAAGAGGAAGAGGACGATGATGGTGAAGAGGAAGTGGAGGCGCCATCAGCGAGGCGCGGACTAAAGGACGGGCGCGGTGGCGGGGCCGTTGAGGCACCGTGGGTGGCGGCCCGCGTGCGACCCTGGGGTCGGTCGACGCTTAGCATGGTGCAAGAAGAGGAGTGCTGGGAGATGGGAGGAGGGCTGAAGTTGACGGTGATGCGCTCCTTGTCTTCAAAAACTCCTGTCGGCGCTACGGGTGCCTAGAACCGGGTACAAAAAAAACCAAGTCAAAGACAGCTCCACGATGAGGACGAACAAGGTTAAAAGAGGGAAGATTGGGAAGAGAAAACGTTCATCTACCCCCTTAGAATTTGTTTCATAAATGGATGGAGATTGAGAAGGATGGGACTGAATCGAGGAATGGCAACGCACCAATAACACTCTCCTTCTACGATGGTTTGTTGCTCGAGACCAAGAGCAGGCCCGCGATGTGGGCGAGAGAAGGTGATGATGTGCGAGGGGCGGCGCGTTACTCCCAACCGTTAGCACCTCCCAAAAGTGACCTTTTTTTTGAGTATTGTGGGACAACGAAAACTCGCTGAATTTATGGAATGCATCTTGAGATTAGCATGGAAACGAATTTGAAACGCGGTCAACGGCTGGCAAAAGCTCAACTGGAAGAGCCCTGAAGCAGACCGGGGACGGGGCGCCTCGCACCATCGCTTCGCCTGCGTGGGCTGCTCAGCCTCCATCAGGGCTGCCGCAAGCGCAGGCTCTACTCCATGCGTGCTGCTTACGTCAGCAGCGATGAGGAGGACGGGAAAGCGCTTGCCTGTTTTCACTCCGTCCTTCCCCTGCACGGCCGCTAGCTTTACAATTATGACCACGCCATGTGCGATAGGTGGACCATCCCGTTGCTCCAACCGGCAACTCCCTTTCCACACTTAGAATAAGTAAGTTCTACCCACACTCAACAGGACAAGATGCGCGCCGGTCCCGCTTTAGTTGCGGGCCTAATCGTCGCTCTATGCCTGTCCTGCACCGTGGAGGTCAAGCACATCTCAATCATATTGCTTAATTCCTTGATCCACACTCACATCAAACTGGGGCGCCGGCGCAAGTAGGTGGCAGCCGGCAATAACGCGACGCAGTGCTGGGCTGGAGGCGTACGGAAGGCTTGCCCTCTGGACCGGGTCAACCGGGCCGCTTGCGAGGCCAAGGGCTGCTGCTGGGCGCCCACCGGCTACGACCCCACGGGCACCGCATGCCCCAACGGCAGCGGCGTCCCTGCCTGCTTTCATCCCAACCCGCCAGTTCGAGGTTACCATCCCCGCCCCACATGTCGCTTTCATTTTAATTAATTTTTATTATTATTATTATTTTGCAGGCTATCAAGTGATAAAGCGGATCGACAAGGCCAACGGGCTCGAGGCCTATTTGCGGCTGGTTGATGGCGGCGCCTTCTACGGCCAGGATCTGCCCCTCCTCCACCTCGTCGTCGACTTCCTCACTCAGGTGCCTCCTTCTCGCCCATGATGGCAATGCAATGACAATGCAAGTGCTAAAGAAAAGCTTCACCCCAACGCACCACGATCGCCAGACACAACTGCGCGTGACGATCAATGACGTGACGGACAAGCGCTGGAAGGTTCCTGGCATCGTCGAGTTGCCATCTACGTCCACACCGATCCAGTCGAGCTTGGCGGCCGACTACGAGTTCATCCTCCAGGAGTTCCCGTTCGCCTTTGCTGTCGTACGCAAGTCAACTGGCGAGACCCTGTTTAACACCTCTTCTCCGAGTACACTTCTTCATCCTTTTGTAGTGACATTTTATTTTATTTGTTTTCTGCTAATTTTTTTTATTTGTTCATTATTTATTTCATTCTCACACTCGAACGTTCTTCTAGCCGGGAGCGGCAAGGAGGAGTTCAACGGCCTCGTCTTCGAGGACCAGTACCTCGAGATCAGCACGCAGCTGCCGCCAAAGCCGTTCATCTACGGCCTCGGCGAGCGCGCCCACCCGCTGCTGCTCAACTCCGAATCGGTCTACTACACGTTTTTTGCCGCGGACAACGGCGGCACGCCCTTCCTTCAGAACCTCTACGGCTCGCACCCGTTCTACCTCGAGATGCGCAAGCAGTCCGGCCTCGTGCGTGTTCCCAACACAAGGCGCTTCTCCTGGAGGGAGCACATGCTGACGTGGCGTGACGTGGCGTGGCGTGACTGGCCGCACAGGCACATGGCGTGTTCCTGCTCAACAGCAATGGAATGGACGTTTACCTGGGCCCGACGTCGCTCACCTACCGCGCCATCGGCGGCGTGCTGGACTTCTACTTCATGCTGGGCCCGTCGCCGGCCGACGTGGTGGACCAATACACGCAGCTCATCGGCCGACCCCACATGGTACAACTCCTTCCTCCTCCGCGCCTTCTCGTCGTGCACGAGGCGTGACCAGACTCATCTCACGCAATGTGGTGCTGGCTTGGCTGGTGATGCACTTCCATCTTCAATAGCCGCCGTACTGGGCGCTCGGCTGGCATCAGTGCCGCTACGGCTACCACGACATCGCCAAGGTCGAGAGCGTCGTGGCCGAATACGCCAAGAACCAGATCCCGCTTGACACCATCTGTGCGTAGTAGGCCTTTATTCCTTTTTTTTTTCAAATTAAAATAACATAAAATAAATTTAATCATGCTAACAAATGATTGAACGGGCAGGGAATGACATTGATTACATGAACAAGTATCTCGACTTCACGTTTGACCCCGTGCGCTACCCGGTGCACGAGATGCAGAGCTTCGTGCGCCGCTTGCACGACAACGGCCAGCAGTACATCGTCATTGTCGACGCTGGCATCGCCAACCTCACCCAGTACGCCGCCTACGATCAAGGCCTCGCCCTTGGCGTTTTCATCACCCAAAACGCCACCACCGGTGCCGCTCTCCTTCTCCTTTTCTTTTCCTTTTCTCCTTCCTCTTCCTTTTTCCTTCTCTGACGCCGCGGCCACAGACAAGCCGTTCATCGGGCGCGTGTGGCCGGGCTTCACGGCCTGGACCGACTACTATCACCCCAAGGCCGACCAGTACTGGGAAACGCAGCTCCGCGGCTTCCTCGATATGGTCCCCGTCGACGGTACGGCCAACCACAACCACTGACGGAGCATCATTCATCACCATTGTACTTATCAGCATGATTACGTGAGCACAGGCATCTGGGCCGACATGAACGAGCCGAGCAACTTCTGCGACGGCGAGTGCGAGGCACCGCCCATGCTGATGGACAAGACCATGAAGGAGAAGACGACGATGGCGGCGCAGCCCACGCTGCAGAACGTGGTGGATCCGCCCTACGCCATCAACAACAAGGCCTGCACGGTGCCGCTGGGTCGGCACACGATGGCGATGGACGCGCAGCAGTACCTGTCCGACCACTACAACATGCACAACCTGTACGGCTACTCGGAGTCGCGCTCCACCTACCTAGCCCTGCGGCGGCTGCGGCCCGAGCGACGGCCGGTCATCATCAGCCGCTCGACCTTCCCGGGCCACGGGCGCCATGCCGGCCACTGGCTGGGCGATAACGCGTCGACCTGGGAGGACCTCTACCTCTCCATTCCTGGCCTGCTCAACTTCCAGATGTTTGGCATCCCGCTCGTCGGCGCCGACATCTGCGGCTTCGGTTCGTCTCCTCTTACGCTTGTTTGTTTGTTTGTTTGTTTTTATTTATTTATTTATTTATTTATTTATTTATTTCAATCAAATTAATGATTTTATTATGGGCTTAAATGGCAGAACAAAACACGACGGAGGAGTTGTGCGCTCGGTGGATGGAGTTGGGCGCGTTCTACCCGTTCAGCCGCAACCACAACGCCCTCGGCAGCATCTCCCAAGGTTCGTCGTGGTCGTTGTCGATCTCTGGGTTGAGGCCTCATCCAGTGACCACTAATCGAACGCTCCCACCAGAACCCTACGTGTGGCCCAGCGTGGCGGCGATTAGCCGCGAGGTGTTGGCCATCCGCTACTCGCTGCTGCCCTACTATTACACTCTCTTCTATCAGGTTCGTCCTCTTGTAGGATCAGCATGGTTATGGTTATGGTGGTGATGTTGATGTTGATGAAGTTAATCATCGCGATCATGATCCCGCCTGCTTAGGCGCACACGCGCGGCGCGACGGTGGCCCGCCCGCTGTTCTTTGAGTTTGCCGACGACCCGACGACGTGGGCCATCGACCGCCAGCTGCTCATCGGCTCCGGCATCCTCATCTCGCCTGTGCTCGAACAGGGCGCCCGCTCTGTCCGCGCCTACTTCCCGCGTGGCCTTTGGTAAAGTTGCTCCCTCTTCAGCTCTAGTTATCTTTTCTTTTTATCAGTTTTTTGACAATCAATTTACGCCCACGACAGGTACGACTTCCACACGCTGGCGCCGCTCAGCCACGCGAGCGGCAACTGGGTGGAGCTCGACGCCCCGCTCAACAAGATCAACGTGCGGCCTCCTCTTCTCCTTCATGATGATGATGATGATGATGTGGACCTCACGACGGTGCACGGGGCCGTTCCACAGGTGCACGTCCGAGGCGGGACAGTGCTGGCTCTCCAGACTCCTGCGCTGACGACCGCCGCCACGCGCAAGAACCCGTTCCACTTGGTGGCCGCCCTGTCCGACGCCGGCTCGGCCTCGGGCGAGCTCTACCAGGATGCCGGCGACGGCTACGCCTTTGAGAACCAGGCCTTTGCCTGGACCGTCTTCCAGGTGGGCAGCCACGGCAGCACGGGTGGCGGCTTCTTCAAGGCCAACGTGACGGCGCTGGGCGCTGGGTTCGCCGACGTCGCAGCCTCCCTCGCGGTGGAGAGCCTCGCCGTGGCGGGCCTCGCGCGCCGCCCAGCGGCGGTGAGCCTTGACGGCCACGTGCTGCCAATGGCGTTCGATCCGACCACAAATCTCCTCACTGTGCACGGTCTCCAGCGCTCCATGGCCGACTCGTGGGAGGTCACCTGGACCTACTAGACCGTGGTCTCATCTCAAAGCAAAGTTTCAACCCCAGGGAAGAAGCAATTCTGATGATGCAACAGCCAAATAAAGAGACCAGTCAGTTCTAGTTCAGTTTGATGCACGGAGGCAAAGACCGCAAGGGCAGTTGGGCGCGTCGCGCCACCGGCGCAGCCTTCTTAAGAAAGAAAGCACGAAATTTCGGCGTCAGAAAAGGGCTGCACGTCAAGAGGGCGTGGCGGTGGTGGGGAATCGATTGTGGTGCGGCCCAGCGAACGTTTTTTGCGACAAGAAGATAGATAGAAGAAGGAAGATGGCTACCACAACCACCAGCACAGATGCAAGCACGGTGGCCAGCACGGCCCAACCCAAGGGGCTCAGCCCCACAGACTTGACCATTGGAGGTGCGCACACACTTAATCAAGCAGATCACTGCGATGAACTTGTTCTTATTAATGTGCTGGCATTGATGCAGAAATCAAGGAGCAAATTCTTGAGATTAACAAATCAGTGGCCAGCAAGGAGCCGCGTCACGCTGCGCGAGCGCTGCGCAAATTCTTCACCAAGACTAGGAGACACATCAACCGCAACGTCCTCACTTCGGCCATCACTGATGCGCTGGCGAATGAGGCTGAGCTTAAGGCCACGCTGCAAGCCGCCATTTCCAAGGTACACCAACATTTTCAGACTGCATTCCTTTGGCCCCACATCTCACTCGATCTGGTCGGGTGGCTGCGCTTCCGTCTTACGCTTCGACACCAGCTGCCTGAGCCCATGGAAACTGTGGGCGAGGAGACCACAACTACGCCTGCGGCTAAGGTGGCTGATGATGCGGCCGCCCCTCTGCCCCTGCTGCCTGAGGTGGAGATTTACTTGCGCCTCATCATTGCCATCGCGTTGCTTGACAACAAGCTCTTTGACGACGTACGTTTCGAAAACTTGTTTGTTGCGTATGCCTCTGTACTGGCGCTTGGTCCCACCAGCTCACGCCTTGCCCCCTCCCTTTTCGTCTTTTAACGACAGGCCGCCGCCTGTGCTGGGGACATGATCAAGAGCCTGCAGACCTACGACCGACGCACCCTCAACCCGCTGGCCGCCAGGGCCTTCTTCTACTACTCGCTGGCGCACGAGCACTGCAACCGTCTCGCCGAGATCAGGCCGTATGTCTCCTCCTTCCTATCCTTGGTGCCTTCATCTGCCACGCATGACTGACCCTGCGGCTCCCTGCGCAGTACTCTTCTGGCCGCCCACAGAACGAGCAGCCTCCGTCATGACGACGAGACGCACGTACGCTCTCTCCGCTTTCTTTCCGTCTTACATTCCTCAAGAGTGATGCTGATGCAAATGCGCTTTGGCGTGTCCATCGACCAGGCGACTATCCTCAACCTGCTGCTGCGCAACTATCTTCACTTTGGGCTGTACGACCAGGCCGACAAGCTCCAGGCCAAGTCCGTCATCAAGGAGGACTCAGTCTCGTCCAACCAGCTCGCTCGTTTCCGCTACTACCAGGGTATCTCCTCCTCTTAGTGCCAACAGAGCATCGTAATGGTGGTTCGGCTGAGTCGACTCACTCGCGCTGTTGATGATCTGGCCAGGCCGTATCAAGGGCATGCAGCTCGACTACACGGGCGCCTACACCTACTTGCAGGAGGCCATCCGCAGGGCGCCCTCCAACTGCGCCACGGGCTTCCGCATCACCGTGCACAAGGTGGCGGTGATCGTGCAGCTGCTGATGGGCGAGATCCCCGAGCGGTCGGTGTTCCGCACCAGCGGTCTCAAGGTCGCGCTCCGGCCCTACCTCAAGCTCACGCAGGCCGTGCGCGTGGGCGACCTCGCAGCCTTCCACGACGTTGTCAAGACTTTTGGCGACGTCTTCCGCGCTGACAAGACCTACACCCTCATCCAAAGGCAAGATCCTTCTCCTATTTATCTTTCATTTATTCATTAATAACAATTATTGGTCAACAGGTTGCGCCACAATGTGATCAAGACGGGTCTGAGGAAGATCAACGTGTCGTACTCGCGCATCCGCCTGACTGATGTGTGCGACAAGCTGCGCCTGGACAATGTGGAAGACGCTGAGTTCATCGTGGCCAAGGCCATCCGAGATCACGTCATTGACGCCACGCTCGACCACGAAAGCGGCACTCTCCGCTCCAAGGAGCAGGTCGACGTCTACTCGACCACGGAGCCCATGGAGGCCTACCACGCCCGCATCAGCTTCTGCCTCAAGATGCACAATGAGGCCGTCCGTGCCATGCGTTATCCGCCCAACATGCCCAAGGTTTGTCTTTGCTTGTTCTTCTTCTTCTACGCTATCGTTTGTCATCATCTTCTGACCCGTTTCTTGACGTCTGCAGGCGTCGCCTTTGAGCGAGGAAGAGCAGAAGGAGAAGCGAGAAGCCGAGAACGAGATTCTGGAGAAGGTCCAGGACGAGGACGATGACGACGAGTTCTGAAAACTTGGGCTTCTTCCCTTCCCGCGTGGTTGTGTTTCTTTTCTCCCTTGTTAAAAAAAAAAA
>NAVB01002258.1:0-19889 GCA_002179805.1 Acanthamoeba lenticulata | reverse complement strand
CTGGCGCGCGCACTCGTAGAGCCACTCCTTACTCACTATCGGGACGCCCCACTCTTGCGCCATCACCACCTTCTCGCTCTTGGCTGCCGCTGCGTCCGTCCTGCACTCATTGAACAGTCGGGTCAACTTTCTCGAATAAAAGTTTAATTTATCTATGATTAATTCTAAAAAAATAAATAAATAAATAAGAACGGACCCGACGATGACCAGGATGACGTTGGGCTCGTTGGGCATGCTGCGGTTGTACTTGGCGCCCATCCGCGTGATGAGCGCCATGATCTCCTCGCGCTCCCAGCCGCGCGTGTTCGATTGCGAGACCACCTACACGTATACTTGTGTTGGCGAGAGCAGAACGCGAGGACGACGAAGAGGAGACGTACGAGGTCGGCCATGCCCGAGATGACACCTTCGGGGAGGGGTCGGAAGAGGGGCGACACGGTGGGCGAGAACTGCTGGGTGTAGACGTCAGTCCACTGAAGCCACTCGGTCGACACCTCCTGAACCTGTGCCAGCCCATGCGCGGCCATCTTCTTTTTCTGCGCTCGCAGGTGCCCGACAAGGACGGAGGTCAACAGCAGTGACAACATGAAAAAGAAGAATGACAAGAATGCATGAACAATGAACGGACCAGCTCATCGATGGCCGGGCGTGGGTGCGGGTAGAGGAGGTGAGTGATGCCGGCGGTGGCGGCGCGGTCCCACGGAAGGTTCTCAATTTTGGACTCGCCGTCGTCAAGCAGCAGGCCGCGGTAGGCCGTGCCGCCCATCTCGCGCACGGCGTCTACGGCGTCCTGGTGGCGCCGCTCGGAGAGGTCGACCAGCACGATGCCCAGGCCTGCCAGCAATTCCCGCTTGGACACGGCCCCCGCTGCCTTCTTCTTCCCGGCGGCAGGGGCAGCGGCAGCGGCCGGTTTGGCCGTCGAGGCTGCGCTGGCGGCAGGCGTCGCAGGGGCAGAGGCCGTCTTGGCCGGCGAGGCCGTCGCAGTGGCAGCGGCCGGTTTGGCCGGCGAGACTGCGCTGGCGGCAGGCGCTGCAGCGGCCGGCGTAGAGGCCGAGGCTGGAGTCGGGGTCGAGGTTGAGGTGGGTGTACCGCCGCCGCTGCGCTTGAGCTCCATCTCGCGCTTCATCTCTTGAATGACCTCGGACAAGATGCGCTTGGCTCGTGGGTGGCCCATGTGGAATTTGATCCGCAGCTCCCGTGCGCTCACGCGGTGTCCTGTTCAGCCCAGCCCGGCCCATCTCAGAGTCAGTCAGAGACCACCCGTGACAAGCCGCGTTTGGTGGCAGCGGCCGCTGACAGACAACGCACCGTTCTTGCGGATGTAACTCTTGACGGCCTCCAGGTCGGCTGGCCGGCCGGGGCCGATCCCCTCTTCGTCCTCCTCACCCTCCTCGTCCTCCTCTTCGTCCTCCTCGGCCTCATCTAGGTCCTCCTTCTCCTTGTTGACCTTGCTGACGTCGACACTGCCAGCGCTGCCGCTCAGCGACGGCTTGGCCGACCCTTTCTCCTCCTGCTGCCGCTGCGCCGTGGTGGTGCTGGTGGTAGGCAACTGCTGGGTGGAGGCCTCGACACTGTAGTCCTCCTCCTTCTCGCGCCGCCGGAATCTATAAAGGATACAAAACAAGGGGTAGCGTGTACGCGTTAGAGAGGCCACGATTAAGCCCAAACTCAGGCGGGAGAGAGTCCACGTACAGCAGCGAGTTGTTGTACCACTGCGGGCTCACCACCTTGGTTGCGGGATGTGCGCGCGCCCATTCGTACTTGGCCTAATAAAAGAGAAGAAAGTTTTTATCGTTTTGATCTTCTTTGTAAAGTACAGTTAACGAAAGTTGATAGAAGGCGTACGCCAGAGGCTGGGAGGGAGGTGACGAGATGAGTGCAGCGGCTGTTGAGGCGAACGGAGAAGCGGCCGCCAAAGGCGACGACCCCGGCAAACATGCGGTCGCGCTCCTTCTCCTCAATCTGCAAAAATGTAACAATCCGCGAATGACCACAACTTAAGCAAGATGTTGGTGGTGTGCATGTGATGACGACAAGACGGAGGAGGACCTGGGCCGAGCAGATGCAGAGGCCAGAAAAGAACTTCTTGGGGTCGGGCGAGTAAAACTCCTCATCCTCGCGCTCGCCGAACAGCGCCGATCGTTCGAGCCAGAGAGGCTGCGTCACGCGGTCAATGGTCATCGAAGAGAAAACGAGAGGGGAAGAGACGAACCGTGACCAGATAAATGCGGGCCTCACGGGCAGCCGCCAGGTCGGCAAAGTGGGCCAAGTCTTCTGTGACGGCGTGTGTCGTTTTGCTGGGCTCAAAGTAGTACTGCACGGTACCGCCGTGATCACGTACCAGCTTCCGGTACTGCAGGCCAAAAGCGGCAGATTGCATCACAATCATGAGTACGACGAACAAGGTAAGATGACGAGCAAGGGTACCTCTTCCATCTTCGTCAGGCTGATGGCGGGGTTGATGAACACTTTGCACTCCTTGAGCACGTTGCTGGCGGGTGTCGAATCCCGTGCCTTGAGTGTTGTTTTAGAAGGGGGCGCGGAGGCTTTGGGCCCCGCTCGCGTTGATGGGGAAGACTCCTCGGCCTTCTTGCCCGCTGTACCGTCCCTACTTCTAGACAATTTGCGATTTCCCGTTGCCTCCTCCATCTCTGTATCAGCTTCGTTGCACTGCCTCTCTTCTTTGCCACCTCCTTCCAGTAAGGAGGCTGCGTAGAATCCAGATGAGGTCGATGCCACTTCAATTGGTGTGCTGATCTTGAAAGGAAGGCAATAAGAAAAAAAATTTATATAAAATCGTGGTCGGTTTTTTTATGGCTTTTGTGCTGGGCCACAAGCGCCAAGGGACAAGCGTGTGGCTTGCTCAATCGTGTAGTCGCCGACGTGGGTTCGGTAGATGTCGTACGCCACAGCACCCACCGAGCCCAGCGCCTTTCCCATCTCGTGCGCGAGCGTTCTGCTCACCCGAGCACAGAGCCGGTTAGAACATGAGCCAGTTCAACGTGTAGCAGGAGGGTGTACCGGATGTAGGTTCCCGACGTGACCTCAGCGCGCATCTGATAGATCGTCACCTCCTTGTCCTCCTTGGAGTGGAGCGAAAAGTAATGGTCATCCCAGCTCTGAAGGATCTGCGTCTGCCGAAAGTCGCCCGCCACCCGCCCGATCTTCTCATGGATCTCTTCTCTACATAACAAAATTCTCGTCAGTCAAAAACGACGATGATGGAGAGGATGACGTGACAAACCGAAGCTGAGCGCAGGTCATAGTGAATGACGACAGGAGTTCCAGGCGTTGAATCTCTACTTCCACGCGTGGGATGAGCGGTGCAATCTCCCGCATCTTCGCAGGGCCCTGCACGCACAGGCACATTGGATTTTTCAGCCTTCGAGGCCCCACTCTCGACCGACGAGGGCGGAGAGACCTGGCGGGCCCAGTAGAACAGGGGCTTGCCCTTGACTCGGCCCGACGAGAAGGGAGGGTAGGCCTGCTCCCACGACGCATGAGGTGAGTTGTGTGCATGCTATGAAACCAAGAAGCTAGATGCACGGGACGAGGCACCTGACTGCGCTTGCCGACAAAGCGGGGCAGGAGGGCGCGCACTGCAGCCTCGTCCACTGTACACCTGCTGCCTCCAGCATGCTTCTGATCGACCTCGTCTTCTTGCTTTCGCCGCTTTCGCGTGGGTTCTTCCTCTTCTTCCTCACCCGTACCGGTCGGCTCTGTTGTTGCTGAGACCTGGGAAGTCTGCTCTTGAGGGTTCTCAGTGGACTCCACGGTAGTGGAGGCCTTTGGTTGGACGAGACCCATCACGTCGTAGGTATCAGTCTCCACCCCAAACAGGACCTGCACTTCACGGCAGATCTTGAGTGGTTTGCATGATTGAGCTGCAATTGAGAATCTGCCAGTACCTGAAAGTCGTAGACCTTGGATTTAGTCTCAATTTCCTTCTGGAGGGTGAGGGGCGCGCCGTGGGGACCCGCCAAGCACACTAGCAGCCCACGTGCCAGCGGGTCCAGACGGCCAGCGTATCCCAGCTTCACGGTGGCCTCTGGAAACTCAAGCGGCTGGTCACGGCGCAGCTGTTCGAGGGCTGCCAACGGCGTCATCCCCAGAGGCTTGTCCACCAGGACAACTCGCACTCCCTCCATCTTGGTTTTTTGATTTTTAATTCTTTTTCTCTGCCAGGGCTCAGAAAAGCTTGTTTGAATAAAAGAGAAATTCATACATTTAAGAGATTTAACAGCCGCAATAGCAGCTCAAAAACGAGCAAAAAAGCCAAGGATAGAGGAGGAAAGAGCCCTTATCACAGAGAGGGAGGGGCGATAGCGCCCTCACAAGGCCGCCCTCGGCAGAGGTCGAGCTTATCTCGGATTTAGAAGAGGAGGGAGAGGAAAGAGGTGAGGCGGGTGGCGCTCGAGCTGGGGTTCTCGACGCTCCAGAGGGTCTCGAAGGTGAGCGAGTTGGAGGCGTAGAACTGCATGGTCACATCAACACCCGAGTCGGTGTTGCTGGACTTGACAGTGACGGGCGACGAGTCGTAGGGGGCCGGGATGGAGGCGGTGGAGGCGAAGGTCCACGAGGCACCGTTGTAGAGGAAGAGCTCGTTGCCGCTCATGGAGCCACCAGCGCTGGGGGTCTCGATGGTGGAGCGCACGTTGAGGGTGTTGTCGTAGCTCTCGAACGGGTAGTCGAGGATGGTGTAGGTGATGGCGAGCATGCCAGTGTCGACGGGGTACTTCTTGGCGCCGAGCTTGATGGTGCCCTCCTCCTGGAAGACCGACACCTTAATCGAGAAGCTGAGCACGCTGGTGGCGTTGGCAGAGGCGCCGTCCATGGCAACATCGGCGAACATGGTGGCGGCGGTGGTCTTGACGCCCTGGTAGGAGTCGCCAACGGCCTCGTTGGCCACGTAGGTCTCGCGGATCAGAGTCGACAAGCTGCTGACGGCGGCTGTGGAGACATGTCGGATGAGTAAACACGATAAACAAACAGAGGAATAAACTGAGTAGATCACGTACTGCTGCCAGCAAACTCGGTAAGCAGGCGAGTCTGGAGGTTGAAGGTCCTGGTGATGTTGCCGCTGACTTCGGTAATGGCCAGCGCACCACCAGCCGGAGTGAGCGTGGCGGTCAGTCTGCCGTTGGTGAGGATGACCTGGCCGGCGGTCGCGTGGAAGAGAGCCACGAGGAACAAGAGCCCGAGAGCGATGATGCTAGTGCACTTCATGCTGGAGTTGTAGGAGATGTTGGAGATAGAAAAGCTAAGGATCGGAAAAGAATGTGTCTTGCTGACTAGTCTAGTCGCTGATTACCGATTGCTTGATTCTTTTTCGCTGTTTCGATGAAGGCTGGTCTTGTGCGCTGGGCAGTTGCTTTGCGTTTGGTTGATGATTGCAAGGTGGCCACCCCAGGGGTTTTATCAGCGCCAGCGATTGGTCGACATTAAATTTCTATTGGCCAAATTTGTACCAAGATTTGCCTGTGTGGCCTGTTCTGGTTCGATTTCCGCCAATTTTCGCGCTGTGCAGAGCATCCAAACGGCCAGAGGGAGGTCTTCGAGTGCTCGCTTTCTGCTGGTTTTCCTCCATCACGCTGATCGCATACGTTCGGTCCGACACATCACCGGCAAGTTACTCGAAGCGCCCCGAAGCTCCCGCGAAAGCAGCCCTTTCGCAGCCCTCATCATCGGAGTTGGCTTTTGGCGCATTCCGCACGAACGGCTCCAACCCCGCCACCTCACTGAGTTGAGGACTGGGCCAGATCTGGTGTAGGTATGGAGACGTCAACAACGTATATTTGATTGTTGGCAACGCCACTACGTGTACAGGCACAAGGAGGAACGGGAAGAAGAAGGAGGATAAAGAGAAGACGGGACGGGGCACGTCGAGGCCGAGAGCGCGTGTGTGCCGGTTTCAGACTCAGTCGCGGTGGGCCAGGATGTGGACGGCAAAATTGATTTGGGTGGTCTTGGTGTCGAGGCTCTTGTAGATGAGGCTCGTGAAGCTCTTGGCCGCCTCCTCCTCGGTCATTTCCGGGGCCAGGGCCTTGGTCAAGTGGTTCATGTCGCTCCTCGACGACAGCTGCGGGATGCCGCTCGAGATCATCTGCGCAGTTCCGCACAAGTGTTGGTCTAACAACAACAACTCAAGGCTGCTGTACGAGACGATGACGACGACGCACCATGGCAAAGAGGTTGGTGAAGACGTTGGCGTGGTTGCGGACCACGTTGTAGGCCCGGCAGCAGAGGCGGATGAATCGCTGGAACTGCTGGCTCTCGCGACCGCCCATGATGTACACCATCTCGGGCGTGAGCACGAAGGGCGCCTTGTCCCGCACGATGGGCCCGAACTTGAGCACGTTTCCTAGAAAGTGCGCAAAGTCGATGTGGAACATGTGGCCCGTCTTGGTCACCATGATGTTGTCGTTGTGTCTGGTCACAGCCAAGTTAGGCCAAGCTTGAAGCGATCGTGGAGAAGGGTTGCTTGCACGCACCGGTCGCCGATGCCGATAATGTAGCAGGCCACACAGTAGCCCGCGCACGAGTAGATGAAGTTCTCGACGGCCATCCCGTACTTGGTCTCTGTGTGGTGGACGACATGAGCCAAGAGAAGAAGGAGGGGAGTCCAACTTGGGCGAATGGCAAAGAATGTGAAGCGCGCACCGTCAGGGTTCTGCTGGCGAAGCCAGTTGGAGATGGTCTGCGGGTTGAAGACGGCGGTGGCGCCGCCCGCCTCCTTGGCGATTTCGGCGACGGTGGTCGAGTTGAGGACGGCCTCGATGATGCCCTCCTTCTCGCCCGTGGCCATGACGCCGTAGGTGGTGAGCCGGAGGTCGAGGCCCTCCTCTTTCCACAGCTTGTCCATGACCCGGATGAGCTGGAGTGTGAGCGCGTCCTGGCGGAGGTCGTCGCCGGCCTTGTAGATGATGGTAATCGGGTCGCCCAGCTCCTCCTTGTTCTCGAACACCAGCCGCAAGGGCACCTGTCAGCACCAACCACCACCCGTCAGCCCCGCTACTCAAGGCACATGCCTCGAATTCCGCAAACACGACCAACAAAACAACGAGAGTGCGCTAGGAATGTAAAAAATGGATGTCGTACCGTGAACGAGTCGAGGGCTTTGCATTTGTCCACGACAAAGCCCTTCACGTGCATGCTGTAAAGGCCAGGAGAACGTCAAATCAGAGCTACAGAAAACGAACAAAACCTTGTTGATAAAACGCGTACCGAGGCTCTAGCGGGAGGGTGATGCCGTCCTTGGGGAAGGGGAAATGGGCGAGCTTGTATTTGAGGAAGGCGTCGCGCTTGTTCTTGGGGATCTTCTTGAGCGCCTGCGAGAGGGCCAGCAGCTCTTCCATCACAAAGACCTGCTTCATGATCTCCTCCCGGTGCTGCGAGCTGATGCCCTGCAGGTAGGCCTCGGCCAGCAGCCCGTAGCGGATGGCCATCGCCTCGCCGCCACCGCCCCGAACCTCGCGCTCCTCGCCACCACCGCCTACGACATGTCACAACACCACCGCCCGAGTGAGAGCCCGGCCTGAGCCAGCCCGGCGCGAGCAGCGGCTGTGCGCGACGTACCAGCGGGCGCCGAGCCGACGCTGTTGGCGTCCCACTTGCTGCTGGACTTGCCGTTGCGCTCGACCTGGCAGGCTACCTTGATCTCCCAGAACAGGCGCTGCCCCACGATCAAGCGGGAACGCATGCCTGATGTCGACATCGAGCACATACCATGAGCCCAACTGCCACCAGGGACAACGACGACAACAACGATGACGTACCGCGAGAGAGCAGGAACTGCGAGAGGGCCGAATGGTGGTAGATGTCGTATTTGAGGGCCTGGACGAGCTGAGGCACGTACACGGCCAGCTCCTCATCCGACAGATTCTGCAGGCACCGACAGGCGAACGCGCGGACTTGCTCGTCGGGGAAGCGTGCGTCAAGAAGCTCCAGCGCGTCCATCGGACCCAACTCGGTCCAGTCCTCCAGCAGGCTGTGTGTGGTGCGTGGGCCGCGCATACGTCAGCAGCCACCTTAATTGCCCAAGGGGGGCTTGGAGCGTACTCGTAGAGCTGGGCCACGGCGGCGCGGTCGAGCCAGTCGATGGAGAGCAGGAGCTTGGCCAGCGCGCGCGGGTGCTCGCGGATGCAGACGTCTCGGTGCTTCCACATCATCCGCTTCTCCTCCTGGCTCAGCTCGTAGAAGATGTCTGGGCCCATCACCACCGCCAAGAGAAGGTCAGCCCACCTGGGACGACCAGGTCCTGAAGGGCGTCAATGGACCACGTACCCTGGTTGATGATCTGCTTGAGCATCTGGAGCTCGTGGTCGAGGAAGTCCTCCTCGTCGACCGACGATGTGCGGGACGGCGTCGAGCCGCTAGCACCCGGTCCCAGGCACAGACCGAGCTCGTCCGCCGCGCCGCCCTCCGCCATCACCGACGACAACATCATGCTGGGTCCGACCATGGTCTCGGCGCGCGCACGCGAGCGCGGGTCGGCCGGCGACGAGCCGGCGCCGGGCGTGATGAAGCTCCCGCAAAAGGCCGCCGACGACGGTGACACCGGCGACAGCGCGAGCAGCCGCTGCATCGCCACGGCGCGCTCCGATGGCGGCTTGATCGTCGTCGGTCCCTCAACGGAGGCCGGCGTCGGCTGGCCGTCGCGGGGCGAGACGGCCGGCACCGGCAGCACCAGCGCGCGGGGCGAGGCGGCCGGAGCGGTCGACGGCGCCAGCGACGGGGCCAAGGCCGGCAGCTCGGCATAGGGCCGAGTGTAGGCAATGGGAACGGAGAGGGGCGTGGTGATTGACGAGGCCTTGATCCGCACCACGTTGTCGAGACCCATCCCGTAGTTGGGCACGCACGGGGCCATGAGCGACGGTCTGTCCGCCGCGCGCAGCCACAGCCCAGCGTGAGACATCACGAGGATTACGACAATGAACATAGGAAGGGACGGGACGCACCGGTCGCCTTCCCACATGAGGACGTCAAAGTTGCCGGAGAGGAGGCGGCCGGCCTGGTCGAACAGGGCCACGTTGCCCCATCCGACGGCCCACTCCTCCTTGCCCTGGTAGGCGATCAGCCGGAAGCACGCCCGCGTTTCCTGTCGACCCCCATCAACGTCAGAGCCACGACCACGACCACAAGAACGACAACAACAACGAGGACGAGGGCAGCGACCTTGGGAATGTGGGAGAGCGGCAGATGGGTGTGGAAGACCTGCGGGCGATCGGCCCAGGTGATCTTGCGGGCGCGCTCTGTGCGGTAGATGCCGAGCTGCATGGGTCCGTAGTAGAGGCCGCACTCGACCGAGACCGCCATGTTGGGGTTGACGTCGAACAACTCGGCCTGGTTCTCCACGCCCAGAATCTTGAGCACCAGCGGCACGTCGTGCAGGGCATCAAGGTCGTAGCACTTTTGCTCGATGACCTCGACCGCCGGCTCGTCGGGGACCAACGCCATCGCTGCCGGGGCCACCGCCGGCGCCTCGGCCGAGGCGGCCGTCTCTGGTACGGCAGAAGCCTCGGACGCGCCGCCGCTGCCGCTGCCGCCGCTGGCCTCGACGTCGCCCGTCCGGGGCGAGCTGACCGGGCTCTGCGGGTTGCCGACGACGAACTCGCCCGAGCCTTCGGCCGGACTCCATTTGCCGGCGACGCGTCGGGCACGCGCGCCAGGCGAGTCCTCGCTACCCGCCTTCAAGCCGTGCGGTGTCAGCTGCCGGAAGCGCTTGAAATACTTGAGCCGTCCCTCGATGTGGGTGGTGAGGGCCGACCGGCGGCGGATGACGAACTCGATCTTGTCCCAGTGGGCCAGGCAGTTGGCGACGTAGGCCAGTTGGCCGATGGTCGTGTCGTGGGCGTCAAACACGTACTCGCGACGGCCCTTGACTTGCAGAATCCAATTCTCCAGGTCGGCGCAGCTGTCGGCGGCGGCGTCCTGGGGTTCGGACGCTGCACCGGCCGCGGCCGCTGACTGGGTCTTCTTGTAGATCCGCTTGTACTTGCTCATCACCTCGGCGATGGCTGTGGCGACGGTTGTGTCGGCGTTGATCGCCAGCGACAGCTTCGTGCGTGGCGAGAAGTTGCGGTGGCTCCTGCAGGAGGCCCAACCACAAATACGTCAAATTCCGATCCGATCAACTGTTGCGGAATGCATGGAATGGTTTGGGACGTACGCAGAGAGCATGTTGTTGATGCCGCGGGCGGTCCCGTCGCTCGGCCGTGGCTTGACAGTCGGTGTTGGTGGCGTCGTCGGCGAGCTGCCCACGAAGCGCGGCGACTGGGCCGGCGACGACGTGGCCGACGCGTCCGGGGACTGGTAGCGGGGCGAGGGCTGGTCGTGCAGAAGCGACGGCCGGATCTCGCCGTTCTCTGTGCCGCCGGTCAGCTCCTCGCCCACAAGCTCTGAGAAGCTGCGGCGGTTGGAGGCGTTCTGGTGGCCCTGCTTGAGGTCCGCCAAAGCCGAAGGCAGCGGAGGCACCGGCGGCGGTTCTGACGCCTCCTCGGGCGCGACGACGGTGGCGTCAGCGGGGCCGCCCGCGGCCGATCGCAGCACTGCGCGGCCGGCGCGTGACGGCGGCGGCGGAGTGGCTTGTCGACTAATGAGCATTTCGCTGTTGAGCCGCCGATAGGCAAGGCCGCCGCCCACGTCCGCCGTCGAGTTACGCCGCCCAGTGTCGTCCTCGGCCGCCCCGCTGGGCTGGTCACCCCCGGCCTCGGCATGGGGCGTCGTCGGCGGCGAAGGCTCGTCGTCAAAGAAGTGAAAATAGACGTTGAGCTTCCGCCCGGCGCCGCTGCCGCCGCGGGCCAACGAAGGAGTGGACAGCGTCGTGGTCGTCGTCGACGATGACGACGACATCGGGCTCGGGATTATCGACATCGGCCCGCTGCCCGACGGCAGCGCCGATGCCGCCGAGGCGATCAGTTCATACCCGGGCGACGGCATGCCGTTGCCGCCGGAGCCGCTGCCGTTCTTGAACTGGTTTATGTGCTGGAGGTTGGGCAGCGAGTTGCTGCGCAGGAGGAGGCCCGAACTGGTCAGCTCGGCCGTGCGCGGCGACGGCGCCGCCATGGCGATGGCCGCCGAGGCGGCCTGGCTGGTCACGACGCCCGTGGACGTCGCGGGCGAGGGCGGCATCATGATGACGGTCTCGCGCACCGAGGACGACGCGTAAGAGAAGCCGCCGCCTACGACTTGGTTCCGTGGCGACGCCGGGGCCGCCATGGGGGCCGATGATGAAGACGATGCTAAGGAGGTTGACGAAAGGGGCGACGGCATCGGAGACGAGGAGCTGAGCGGAGTCATGCTGGACGATGTCGTCGTGGAGGAGTCAGACGACGACAAGGCGTTGAGGCCGGCAGGCACCAGGCGAGCCGGGAGGAAATGGTTGAACAAGTAGCCGTCAAACTGTCGCGCCTCCTTGTGCAGCATCATCGCCATTTCTGTCGACCGCGGTAGCGACCTGAGTTGAGCTGCGCAGAACTTCATGAAGAGAGCAGGGCAAGAGGGAACACGAACTGCGAAAGTAGGTCACGTCGGGCTCTTCGGGCGGTAGTCGGGACAGGACATCGAGAATGCAGCTCGCCTGCACCATCGTCAGACGGTCGAGCTGGACAGCCACCCAACGATGACGACGACGACAAGGCAAAGAACGAAGGTCAATCAAGACGGTATAGAAAGAATGAAAAGCGATTCACCTCGTCAGGGTTCGCAGGAGACGTACACGCGGGAGGGTGCCATGCGGAATGCTGACCTGCAGCTGGACGGTCTTGCGGCCCTCCCAGTCGACCGGCTGCTCTGCTGCCGGCACGAAGGGGAGCGGCAAGGGGAGCGACACCATGCTCTTCTGCTGCCCGTCCATGAAGTTGTTGAGTGCCGAAAGCTATTTTTGAACGGCGGAGGGACGAACGACAATGCACCTGTGTCTCGCTGCTAGCCTGACGGAGGAGACGCCGACGCGAGATGGCGCTCATCCACTCCTCCATCTCCCGATCGCTGTCTGCCGACAGAAGAAGCACCCTGCCAAGTGGAATTGATAATATATATATATATATGATTTTAAGTTCCTTATGATAAGAAGCAAAGCAAAGAACGAAAGCGATGAAGGGAGGGGGGCGATCGCACTTTTGCTGCGACTTGAGCGAAAAGCAAAACCTCCGCTGTTGCGAGAACTCGACCGTCACGCCCTGCAACGGAAAGTTGCCCTCGTATTTGTCCTTCTGCATGGGGGTTCATCGTCAGCGCAAACGAAGGCGGTGACTATTGGGGGAAGAGAGGGGGGGGGGCGTACGGCCGAAGGGTCCTTGGCGTAGTAGAGGCAGTGGTCCGAGTTGGAGATGAAGCACCAGTAGCGCTTCCACCGGCCCCGGAGGGAGAAGCCGCGGCCCAGGTTGGCCTCCGTCCCGGGCGAGACGACGACCCACACGGTGAGCCAGCCCTCGATGCCGGTCTCGGCCTCGGTCTCCTCCTCGGCCATGACCTTGCGGCGCTCGACGAGCTGGAGCTTGGTGGCGTGCATCCAGGCCAGCCGGTCCTCCTCGTTGGGCGCGCACATGTAGTACGTCCGCCGCCGGGTGTGAAGGGCGAAGCAATGGGCGCGGGAGACGCGGCTCTCGCGGGCGATGGCCAGGATCTCGTCGAGCGGGATGGCCGCGATGGGCGTCGGGTCCTTCTTCTTGCCGTAGTAGCTGATGGCCTCGCTGGTCAGGACGCAGAAGCGCTTCTTCCAGTTCTTGCGGTTGCCGCCCTGCTTGACCAGGTAGCCCGACATGAACACCTCCGTCGCGGCCGACGTGGCAGCCCGTGCCGCCACGGCCGCCGGCAGCGCGTCGGTGTCCAGGGAGGCTCCACGCGGGCTGGTGTCGCCGTCGAGCGAGAACTCACGCGTCGGGTGCGACGGGATGTCATCGAGAGTCCTGGAGGTGCTCCCCAATCGACTACGCAAACATGAGTGAGCTTTTGTGAAGTAAAACTGTTAAATTTAAAAAAAAAATTAAAAAAACATAAAGCTTCTTAAACATAAAAATATCAAAAATCAAAAACGTATGGCCAGGTAAGGCTACCTGGAGATGTCGCCGTTGCGCTCAGGGTTCTTCTTGTTATCGCTGGGGTCGCGGTTGCGCCGCCGACGCGAGAAGACGCCACTGCGGCGCGATGACGTTTCGGCCTTCTCGACCTTGGAGGCCGCCAGCGCCGCCGCCAGCCCGGCACTCCGTTGATCCTCGGTGCTCATGGCCAGCGGCTTCTTCCGCTGGAAGAGGCCCCGCGTGACAAGTGGCGCCGGGGCCGTCGGCACAGCACCGGCGAGGCCGTTCTCGGCCTGAACAAATAAAGAATGAAAGAACAAAAAAGGCGTCAGTGGGTGAGAGGAAGGACGGCAGAAAGAACGAAAGCGAAGACGAAGGAAGGCCGCGGCGTACGATCTCGCGGGTGGTCCACGTCGAGTTCTCGCGTTCGATTTCCTTGTCGAGGCGTTCCATCTCCTTCTCCTCCAACATGCCACCGCTGTCGACCTGCGGTGGCGGCGAGCATTCGTCCTTGGGAAGGAGGAACACGGTGATTCGCTGCTTGGTCAGGAACTTTGTTGTTGTCGTTGTCGTCGTCGTTGGGGATTCATCATACAAGAAGAGGATCGATCAGCGTCCAGCGCTAGACATCAAGCAAAGCAAAGGAGAGGGAGGAAGCACCTTTTCCGCGACAACCTCGTGCGAAGCCACGAGCCGCTTCTCCTCGTCGTAGAGAATAATGCCCTTTGAGAAGAAGGAGGAGGAGGAGACGAGCAGAAGAAGCCTCGAGGTTGTGAGGTTCATCAATGCGACGGGCCAGAAAAGGCGGGGGAAGGGGGCGCACCTTGGAGAGCGCGAGGTAGAAGTCGTTCCTAGAGAGCGGGAACAATGCTGGGATAGTGCTGAACAGGTTGGACTGCGCCAGAAGGAGAAACAAAAAGAAGAGGAGATGGAGGAGATTTAACGACAGCCGCGCAGAAGGAAGCAGAAGAGATTATATCGCATAGGGAGGAGGGCAGATGAAAAGAAGAAAAACAAACCTTGATTTGCTCTACGCTGAGCTTAGGCGGGAACTCACAGTCGTAGGTGCCCTTGCTGTTGAGGCCAGCCACCCCGAAATCATGCTGCAGGGCGGGGCTCACCACGGGAGAGGGTGGCGAGGGCGAGCCGGAGGAGGGGGGAGAGGGAAGCCCCGAGTTCGAGGACCAAGATGCCGGCAGCTTGTCGCCGTCATCGTCATCTTTTGATTTAGGGAGCAAGAGGATGACTCTAAGTTTGCAGAACTGATAGGAATCTGATCGAGTGCCATGCGCGTAATTCATTTCGGCTGGCAGATATTATTGCGCTCAAAGCATCCACAGGGCCCACGACGTGCCCGCCTCGTCTATCAGATGGAGCAGAAGTTAGACGGCACAATCCACAGCCAGAGGCCCCGCGACCGCCAAAATCTACGCTATCCCTATCCTCGATCGAGTTCTCGTGTCTCGCCCCCCAATAAATAAAACCGCTAAATGAATTGCGGTCCTCAAAAAAGGCCAGGGCACGTCAGCCGCGCGATTAAAAGGTCCCACCGGTCGGAACCCGGAATGGCGTGGAAATCCGGAAGTCGACACTTGACGACATAAAATTGGCAAATGGTAAGCGACTGTCGGAAACGAGCAATTGCGGAAGGGGAGAAGAAAAAAAGCGCAGGCTCCGTTCGTTTTTCAGCACACGACCGTAACTGCATTTTGAGCCAAGTTTTCTGCTTTTGCGTGCCCAAAAACCTCGCCTTGCCCTAAAAAAGCGTGCCGACAGGTGAAGAAAGGAAGGACAGCGCCACCAACAACTTGTGCCCTAAATAGGGTATTGACCGCCCCTTCTTGCCAGTGCTGCTTTCTGCGGCAGCTAACTTGATTTCGTGTCCAAGTGCATCGAAGTGAGATCTAATCAATATAATGTGCTGGCATCGTCGGCCATTTTATGTCATCTTTCAATGTGCTTCCTCTAGATTCAGCAGATAAGCCCCAAGAACTTCGCCAGAGTAAGGGCCACGTTAACGTCAAAAGAGAGGAAGAGAACCGAAACTAGGCATCAGCACCAATCAACATCATGTCCACCGAGGAGAAGGCTCGAGCGAGCGGCCCTCAGTTCAGCAATGTGACTGCCGAACAAATCGAAGAGGACAACAGCGATGACGAAGATGACGAGGTAGACGGAGGCAAGCCCAAGAGCAAGATCGGCAAGAAGAAGCCGGGAGGTTCCGGCCGACGAAGGATCGACATCAAGTTTATCGAAAACAAGAGCAGAAGACAAGTCACCTTCAGCCGACGCAAGCGTGGTCTCATGAAGAAGGTACCCTCTCGCCAGATCTTATCATCAACTTCATAGAACGAATGAAGCTCTTTTGTTCTATCGATACAATCAACGCCAAATCGTGTTTGTGTTTTATTGAATTACTCGCATTTTTGTTGGTTTTATCTCATTCGTCCATTTTCTCGTGCTTTGGCTGTACAATTCATTTTTCTCCCCGACACACCGCCTGCAGGCGTACGAGCTGACCACGTTGACGGGCACGCAAGCACTCGTCCTGATCGCCAGCGAGACAGGCCACGTTTACACGTTTGCCACGCCCAAGCTGCAGCCGGTGGTTACGCTGCGCGAGGGCAAGGAACTCATCCAGTCGTGCCTCAACGCGCCTGACAACAACTACCCGCCCTCGGACTTCATCGCCAATACTTCGGGCGGATCAGGCGAGCGACAAGGCGCCGGCGGTAGTGGAGGTAGCGGTAGCGGTAGTGGAGGCAATGGCGGCGGCAAGGCCGCGGGAGAGTCGCCACCCAGTTCGCCTATGCCGCAGCCGCCGTCGACCCAGCCTACGCCATCGGGCCACAGCCACGCGCAGTCACCAGCGCACCACGCCGACCCCTATGCTGCCCTCTACGCCGCGCATGGCATGCACTCAGGCGCGCACTACAGCCACCAGGGCCTGCCACCGCACTATCCGCCGAACTACCCCCCGCACGACGTGTACGGCGGGGGCATGCCGCCGATGTCCCTCAACCATCCGATGAACCCCCACAACATGGGCAAGCAGTGACCACCACCTGCATCTTCGTGCAGGTGAGACAGCGTCTACATCGCGCTGCCGGGTTGCATTACGCTTCCGAGTTGCATTTTGGGCCTTGTGTTTTTTTCTTTCCGCGTGTACAAACTTCCAAACATCAACCCCATGGCACATCACTCAGACCCATCTCTGCAGCATCTGCTTGGAGCGAAGCTTTTCCTGTTCTTCGATCGGGTTGGTTGTCGGCCGCAAAGTTGACGTTCTGTGGCGCCATACCACGTGGGCCAGCTGTAGCACGAGGATACCGTGGATCCAGAGAACTGCTGACTGGTCTGGGGTCCAAGATAAGCAGGAACGCGTAGCTGGTTGACAGGTCAGTGGACTGCGGGGAAAGGAAACCTTGGCACTTGCACCACCTAATCTACAAACGTTCCTTGCCAATGACTTGACATGCTGCTGGGTCTGGAGGTGCGCTAAAGAAAGGTGTCCAATTGGGTGTCGATCTGGAGATGTTAAGCGAATGCCAGGAGTGGTACCATCATGCTCCCTGACAGGTGATGGTCGCCGCGGTACAATAAAGTGTGTCAACTTGTCAATAGCCTGCTGGGTTAAATAGAACTGTTCGCCAAGCATCTTTCCCCTTCACTTTGCATTTGTCCCCCACCACAGGGAACTCGTCTTCTAGCCACCAGAAACCGTCCATCTGTACTTTACCACGCCTCATGTTCGTCTCCAACATGAACCGACAGCAAACTGTGGCTTGCGTTTTGCTTCTTCTGCTCTTGTCCCACTGTGGGCTGGCCAGTGCTCAACAAGGTCCGAACCAGATCACGCCTTTTCATGGGGAGAAGCCTGAACTAACCTTGCCTTCACAGTGGTTGGAGCCACAACGGTTGTGGCTGGAGGAGGCGGCTACTTTCCGGAAGGGCTCTTTGTCTACCTGACCGGCACCTACAGGGTTTGTTATTCCTGGCGTCTCCTCCAGCCATCTCTCTTACTCACCAAAGACCGACCCCGCAGTTTGTTTCTGGAGAGTTCACCATCAGCTATCAGAACATGGGCAGTCAGGAATCTCTCAACGCCTTCACCACTCTTGGGACGCTGGTGCGTTACCGACCATCTTTCCGACTTGGAACTGACCGATGTTCATAACTTTTCTTCATGTTTTAGGCTACCTTTTATCTTTTCTTTTCTTTAAAACAAGTTTCATTACTCCTACAGGACTATGCAGTTGTTGATGCCTCGTCTTCTCAAGCGAGCCTAGCGGCCCAGAACCTGGCGCTCTTACCCTTCACCGCTCAGCCCATTGTGGCCGCCTATAATCTCCCCTCCATCACCACTTTGGTACAGCCCAGAACCCGCGCAGTTAATCTTCCTGGCCGACGATTTGCCTAACTTTCTTCAATTCAGGTTCTCAATGGAAGCACACTGGCGGCTATCTGGAGCGGCCAGGTGACGTGGTGGAACGACACGGCCATTCAAACGCTCAACCCCAGCCTCACTCTGCCCGCACACCCCATCCTGCTTGCCTACGCCAGCGATACCTCGTTGGGCATCACGCAGACCTTCACCCGGGCGCTGTCCCGCTTCAGTTCCGACTTTGCCACTGCGTGGAACGTCAGCGGAGGCACCTGGTCGGGCCTCGCGGGCATCGCCGGACGGGCCAACAACACCGGCAAGCCGGGCACGGCCCAGACCAACTACGTCCAGAACGTGCCCTACAGCATGACCTACACCACGAAGATCACGGCCGCCGCGAGCAGCTTGTCCTACGCGCGCATGATCAACAAGGCCGGTGCGACGGTCGATGCCACGGTGGCCGCTGTGCAGTCGGCCATGAGCGAGGTCAGTAGCCAGCTGACCTCGGACTACCTCGGACTCGACGTGCTCGACGGCAGCCTGGCGGCGTCGTGGCCGATGTGCCTGATCACCTACGTAATGACGCAGGCGCGCTTCAACACCTCCGACTGCACGTACATCGAGGGCCTGCTCGAGTTCTTTGCCTGGTCTCAGCTCAACCAGTACGCCATCGACAACACGGCGCGCCTCGGCTACGCGCCCCTCTCGTTCGGCTACAAGACCAAGCTCATGGACCAGATCGGCAAGATCGAGTGCAACGGCGAGCGCGCGTTCAAGCTGTCGTGGCTCATCGGCGAGGGCCTCAATTTCAACCTCTACACCAAGTGGATGGACAACTACGATAATAATCAGATCCGCCTGCGCTACTTCCAGGGCGCCACTTCTCTTGCCATCGCTGACATGGCCGCTTGTACTGCGTCACTGCCCTTTATTATTCTTTATTATTTATTTATTTATAATTAATCATTTTTCAAAACGTTTTCTTCACCGTTTCGTGTTGTTCTGTTTTTAATCATTATGCGCTCGGTGACAGACAACATCGACTTTGGCGGCATCAGCGTGCCGTTGACCAGCGCCCAGCAAGCAGCGCAACCCGACGTCGTGGCGTTGCCAATCATCGCCTACTCGGCTGGCCCGGCCTACAACGTCCCCGAGCTGGTGGGCAAGCCGAAGCTCGTGTTCGACTTGGCCACGGTGGCCGACGTGATGCTGGGCACGGTCGACAACTGGAACCACTCGGCCATCCGCGCGCTCAACCCAGAGGTGGCCGCCTTTCTGCCGGACGCGCCGATCTTTGTGGTCACGCCGCTCGGCGCGCCCACGGTCATGATCCTCCTCACTCAAGCCCTGAGCCAGGCCAGCCCGGCCTTCAACCAGCAGGTCGGCGTGGGTGCCAACGTGCGCATGCCGGTGGACGTCCTCGGACGCAACGTCAACACGTCCGACCCGTCTTCGTCCATCCTCAACGTGACCTACTCGCTGGGCATCTGGCTGCACGAGCAGATGCGCCTGCTCCGAACGACGGGCTTTGCCGACCTCATCAACCCGGCGGGCAATCGCGTGTCGTCCAACTACACGACCCTCGTCTCCGCCATCGACGATTTCAGTGACCAACCCAACATCACCAACTTTGTGCTCGGTACATTTCATTTTCTTTTTACAATCTTATGTTTTATTATTTAACTAATTATTATTATTATATTTAAAATATGAAATAAATATAGGCCCGGGTGCGAACAGCTGGCCCATCGCGACGTACCACCAGTTCATGGTGCGGCGCTCGACGATGGTGGACTGCACCAAGGCCCGCGCCCTCCTCGACTGGCTCTACTGGACGCAGGCCAGCGCCGACGCCAAAGACCTCGCCATCAAGTACGCCGCCCTTCCCGCAAAGTCCCGAGCTCGGCTTCACCAACATTCACCCGCTCGCTCATCAATTACAGGAACTTCAACGGCGTGGCCGGCCACTCGGCGCCCGTGCAGAGGCGCCTGCTGGACTTCCTCTCGAGCGCGACCTGCGGCGGCCTGCCGTCAAGCTCGATCTACAACTGCATCACCGAGAGCACGCTGTGCTCGGGCCACGGCACCTGCGCCGACGAGGCCTGCGTGTGCGACGCGGGCTACGAGGGCGAACACTGCCAGGACGTCACGAGCGCCAGCAGCGGCAGCGACGGGCCCTCGACGGGCGTCCTCCTCGCGGCGATCATCCCGTCGGCGCTGGCCGCCATCGCGCTGCTGGTGTGCATTGCGGCGGTGGCCGTCGCGCTGTGGCTGCGCGCCACGCAGCGCCGTGACGACGACTGGGAAGTCGACATGACCGAGCTCGAGCTGGGCGAGCAGCTCGGCGCCGGCGGCTATGGTACGTTCCTTGATCACTTAATTCATTTAATTTATTTAAATTTAATTTAATTGTTTTTATGGCTAATTGTTGCCGACAGGTATCGTGAGCAAGGCGGTGTGGAAGGGCACCGAGGTGGCCGTCAAGA